>QAXK01005593.1:0-11200 GCA_004335735.1 Chlorella sp. KRBP
CATGGCGCTCACGACAGGTGTCATGATGCTGCAGCCGTCACAAAAGATCGCCAGGCAGGCCTCGTCAAGCAGAGTTCACGCCAGTGCACGCCAGTGCAATGCAAGCTGTCAGCACCGTCGCGTGTTTCTGCTGCTGAGCAGGAACCACCACGACAATAGCGTGCATGCCGTGACGGCGGTGCTGCTGTTGCACGTGATGAGCCCTAACGCATGGCACGGCGCGTGCCTAAACCCTCGCAGGACCACTACGACTACGGCATGCGCGCCGTGATGGCGGTGCTGCGCGCCGCAGGCAACCTCAAGCGGCGCTTCCCGAACGAGGACGAGTGAGTGCATGGGGTCTTAGGGTTTTGATGTCTTTAGGGTTAGGGTTTGAGCGGCATGAGCCGTGATGGCGTGTGCTGCGGGCACTCTCAAGGGGCGCTTTTCAAACGAGGACAAACTCTGCAGCGCAGGCAGCGCAGTGCATGCTTTTGCGGCGAGGGCTTCAGCGTTGATGTTAGGAGGCATACAGCGTCATCACGGGTGGCAATACACATTCCCAAACCCTAATGATTTTCCCTAATGGTTCCGCCCTGAACCCTGCACACAGGTTTGTGCTCATGCTGCGCTCCATCATGGACGTCAACTTGTGCAAGTTCCTCTCCCACGACGTGCCGCTCTTCACGGTGCGATTCGCCCCCTAAACCCGCCCGTACCCTGCATCCCAAACCCTAACCTTTAGGGCTCAGCGCCTGCCCTGCTCCCTCCACCGCATTTCCCGCCCCACTCGCAGTCGGAACCCCCGCCGAAATGAGCGGCAAAAGCCTGGCCCTCATCACCCCTAATCTTGAAGCCTAAGCCCTGATGCCGCATGCGCAGGGCATCATCAGCGACCTCTTCCCGGGCGTGGAGCTGCCCCCCGCCGACTACACCATGATGACCTTAGCCATCAAGGACGCGTGCGCCGCAGCCAACCTGCAACCCACCGAGTACTTTTTGCTCAAGGTAGGGCTTTAGGGCTTGCTGCTGAGCGCTTTAGGGCTTGCTCTGGAGCTAGGGCTTGGGCTAGGGTTTGGTTTCCTCGATTCTGCATCAGTTCCTGACGTGGCTCTAAACCCTGGTGGCGCATGCGCAGACGATCCAGCTTTACGAGATGATTGTGGTGCGCCACGGCCTGATGCTTGTGGGCCTGCCGTTCAGCGGCAAGACGGCAAGCTACAGGTGCGCGTTAGGGCTAGGGCTTAGGTTTACGGCTTAAGGTTAGGGTGAGGGGCATGACTGCACAGTAGAACGTTCTTTCGTTGGATGCTTGCCAGGGCACCTAACCACAGCCGCAGACTGATAAGCTCAGGGACAGATCAGAGAAGATCCGGGGAAGCCCTAACCGTCCAGCCCTGGCCCATGAGCTCATGTGCCCTGTAGGATGCTTTGCGTCGGCTCTGACGCTCATGCACGAGCACGGCCAGGAGAAGCAGGAGAAGGCACGCCTTTAAACCCTAATCGCTAACCCTCATGCCTCACACGCCATGCCCTAACCATACAGGATGCTCGCGTCAGCTCTGACGCTCATGCACGAGCGCGGCCAGGAGAAGCAGGAAAAGGCCGTGCACCACGTGATCAACCCCAAGTCCGTCACCATGGGACAGCTGTACGGCCAGGTGCGGGGCTTAGGGCTTAGGGCTTGGGACCTTCCATGCACGGACCAGCCTGCGAGCATCAAATCATGCAGGGCGCTGATGTCCCATGCACACGAGCGCAACTAGTGGGTGCATGCGCGGATACGTAAACCGTAGTCATAAACCCTAAATTGGCGCCGTAAGCCCTAACCGCATGCGCAGTTCGACCCGGTGAGCCACGAGTGGAGCGACGGCGTGCTGGCCGTCATGTTCCGCAAGTGCGCCTCTGACCCCTCGCCCGCGCGCAAGTGAGTAGGGCTCTGCATGCATGGCCTTAGGGCTTAGGTTTAGGGCTCTAGAACACCGACACACCCAGCCGCACACTCCGAATGTGGGTCAAACAAACACTTGGCGACCGCACACTTTTGCCAAATTTAACCCTAGGGATTGGGAACCTAACCGTGCGACTTGTACGCAGGTGGCTGGTGCTGGACGGCCCAGTGGACGCCATTTGGATCGAGAACATGAACACGGTGCTGGACGACAACAAGAAGCTGTGCCTCAACTCTGGTGAGAGTCGCTAGTGTTAGGGCTGAGGTTGGGGTTAGGGCTAGCGGACATCATCTGGATTGAGAACATGAACACAGTGCTGGATGACAACAAGAAGCTGTGCCTCAACTCTGGTGAGAGTCGCTAGGGTTAGGGCTAGGGCTAGCAAAGCGACCATACATGCACACGTGTGCGCACGTGTGTCACTTCACGGCTTGATCAGAGAGAGCGTATCACCATCATCAATGCAGGCGTTTACCATCATCAATGCATTTTGGCGTTCATGACCGGTGTCGTGATGCTGCAGCCGTCACACAACAGCACCAGGCAGGGCCTCACGATTTCCGAGTCCACTGTACTGCATACATATGCGATCTTGTCACTGCACTGCACCTGTGCAGGCGAGATCATCCAGATGAGCCCGCAGATGAACATGATCTTCGAGGTGGCTGACCTGGCCGTCGCCTCGCCCGCCACTGTCTCCCGCTGCGGCATGGTGAGGGCTTAGTGCTGGGTGACTTAGGGCTTAGCACCCTACCACCCTGCGCATGCTGTTTGAGGTCCAGGACTTGGCGGTGGCCTCGCCCGGCACCGTCTCCGGCAGCATGGTGAACCCTGCCTAAACCTTAGTAGTCAGTCTAAACCCTAGACCCGCATCACCAGTCCAAGTCCCTTGCATTTGCGCCCCAGGCCAATGCCTGGGCTGCCCAGCGTCGGCGGCAAAGCAGCAGGAGCTGCATATGTGCACCCGGGTGGAAACCCTGGCCCATACCCTAACGTTGCATGCGCCTGCAGGTGTACCTGGAGCCGCACCAGCTGGGCGTGGCACCCCTGCTCACGTCATGGCTGGCAGGCCTGCCCTCACACTACCCGGTGCGCGGCTTTCCCCTTCTTTTCAACATCTTGTTAACCCTTCCATTTCCATCCAGAACGCGTCGTGGCGGGCAGGCCTGCCCTCAACCTACCCGGCGCGGGAGAGAGAGAGACTGCTTGCATAATCGAAACCAAGCCCAACGGCGGCCGGGGGACACACCCTCCTTTTCAACATCTTCCCTTCCATTTCCATCCATCAGAAATAGCGACCCTCGATTGGCGCTGGCCCTGCGAATGCCGTTGCCAATTCTGGCTTCCCATGGCTCCCCCAACCCTAACCCTGACTTCTGCCGTCGTGTGTGAAGATAACTGGGGCCTGCAGCACAGCCATCTCAATCACTCAATCACGCCTACCCTGTCTTTCTTTCTTTCTTTCTTTCCTTCTTTTCCCCTCGCATGCTAACCCTGGCCCTGCCCTAGTCCTGCGCTTGGCCTGGCCGCCAACAACAGCCGTCCATTTGCCGGACAAAATTGGTGTGCAATCGTACAAACGCTTGCAGGAGAACGTCAAGACCCGCCTGGATGCCCTGTTCAAGGCCTACGCCCAGCCTCTGACAACAATAGACGTGCAATCGTACACACGCTTGCAGGAGAACGTCAAGACCCGCCTGGATGCCCTGTTCAAGGCCTACGCCCAGCCTCTGGCCCGCTTCGTGCGCAAGGAGGTTCGGGAGGCGTCACCCTCCCCAGACGCCTCAACGTCCGTCGCGCTGATGCGCCTGTGGGCGGCGCTGGCACAGCCCGTCATCGGTGAGAGTCTAGGGCTTATCATGAGGGTTGTGTGCTAGGGTTATAGCCTCTGGCCCGCTTCGTGCACAAGGAGGTTAGGGAGGCGTCACCCTCCCCAGACGCCTCAACGTCCGTCGCGCTGATGCGTCTGTGGGCGGCGCTGGCACAGCCCGTCATCGGTGAGAGTCTAGGGCTTACCATAAGGGTTGTGTGCTAGGGTTGTGGGTGGTGTGAGCGGTGGTTGCCTCGCAGTGTGCTTCACGCCGCTTTGCCAGAAAGCGAAACTCTCGAGTTCAAAGTGATTGCTAAGTGCACGGCTAAACCCTTGAACCCTAAACCACCGCCATGCAGGCACGCCGGACCTCTTCAAGAAGTTCGAGGTCACGCGCCTGAGGGATGCCACCGACGCGCTTTTCGTCTTCGCCCTCGCTTACTCCATTGGAGGCACCGCCGCCACGGCGGATGGCAGGGCGGCGATTGCGGGCTTCTTGAAGGCCATGCTGAGTGGCAACCTGGCTGGCTACGTGTCACCGGCTGGTGAGCGTTAGTGTTAGGGTTACGGTTAGGGTTACGGTTAGGGTTAGGGTTGGGCAGGGTGGCAGTCGCCGGTTTGCTCAAGGCGACCTGGCTGGCTATGGTAACCAAACAGCGCTAGGGTCAGCAGTGCTAGGGTCAGCAGCCCTGAAACCGGGCTGTTGAAGGCGACGGTACCAAGTACCATGCCAGCCGTGTCCTCCTGCATGCATGGTTCCTTTGCTTCGCTTAGCCGGGGCGTGAGGGTTAGGGTTGGGGATCGCCTGCATGCATGGTTCCTTTGCTGCGCTTGGCAGTGCCCTTTGGTCGTCCTTCACCTGCTCATGTGCTTTACGCTGTATAGCACCCTTGATCACACTGGTCGTTGCTGCAAATCGCAGGGCACCGCTACTTCACCTCGCACACCACCCACCTGGAGCTTGGCCAAGGCGCCCTGCCCCCTCCTCTCACTGGCCAACAGGATGAGGCACAGCTGTACGACTGGATGTACGACATCGCCAGCCTGTCATGGAAGCTGTGAGCGTTAGGTCTTGGCGCTTAGGGCTTAGGGCTCAAGGTCTCATGGCCAGCAGCGTGCAGAGGAACATGCATGCAGGCTGCGCAGGCGTGGGCATGGTGGTGAATGGCGCACAAAGCCCTAAACTTGAGGTTTGCCCTGAACCCTAATCGGCATGCAGGTGGACGGACCTGATCAGCCCCGAGCAGCTGTCCATCCCTCCCGAAGCCACGTTCAAATCTATCACGGTCCCGACGGCCGACACGTGCACCATCACGTTCTTGCTGCAGACCTCGCTCGAGGCCAGGTGAGGGTTTAGGGCTTTGGATTTATGCATGCTGAAGCGCTAAACCAGCAGGCCCTAAAGCCCTAAGGTGCATCGCGTCTGCATGCGCAGGTACCCTCTGCTTCTGGTGGGCCCCACGGGCACGGGCAAGACCGTCACGACCCAGGTGAGTGCTAGGGTTGGGGTTAGGGCTAGGGTTAGGGCTGGGACTTTTACGCATCTGTTTCGGTGCAGTCTTGCCGCCAGACGGGCATGACACGTCTGTTGCTGGTGTAAATAACGCGCTGTTGATGTATACTGCGACATGTGCAGGCGGTACTGATGAAGCTGGATGCGGAGCGGTACGCCCCGCCGAACTTCATCGGTTTCTCGGCCCAGACCACCGCCAACATGACGCAAACCCTCGTCGACGCAAAGCTGGACAAGCGGCGCAAGGTAGGGTTCGAGTTAGGGCTTGTCGCATGGGTTAGGGCTAGGGTTGTGCTTGGGGTTGGGGCCTGCAGGCTGCCACGCTTCAACTTCGGTGGCTGCTGGCTGGACGGTACACACGACAGCATGATGCTTATGCCAAACCCTACCACACTATGCACAAACCCTCATGCAGGGTGTTTACGGACCTCCGGTGGGCAAGGTGGCCGTGGTGTTTGTGGACGACCTTAACATGCCGCAGCAGGAGGTGAGGGCATGCGCTAGGGTTTTGGTATGCAAATGTCAGGGTTTTTTTCAGCGTGCCTTCCTGATTTGAGGAGCACGGTAAAAGAGCGTTACCGGGCGATTGGAATGAAGAGCATATAGGCTCATTGGGATGACAAGAACAGCCGTGCTCACATCGTCATAACACAATCGTCATAATCATCTTTGCAAGGCGTTCACGACAGGTGTCATGATGCTGCAGCCATCACAAAAGATCGCCAGGCAGGCCTCGTCAAGCAAAGATCACGCCGTGCCTTGTGTCAATCTGGCTTGTGCTGCTGCACAGGTTTACGGTGCCCAACCACCCATCGAGCTGCTCAGGCAGTTCATGGATCACGGAGGGTGGTACGACCGGGACAACAGCTTCCGCTCCATGCAGGTGAAGAGGGCTTGCGTGAGGGCTTGGGCATGGGAACGAGACCATGACATTCCAGCGGGGTTGGGGGTTGTGGTTAGGGTTTACGTTTGTCGTGCATGTGCGTTGTGCCCCGCACTGGATTGTCCGGACATCAAAGCCACGGCTTTGACAGGTCAATGATTTGTTAGGGTTAGTGTTTCTGGCTTTGCGTATAACTGGTCTGATCTGACCGTCACAGGACAATCACTTCCTGGCTGCAATGGGCCTGCGCGGTGGTGGCCGCACCTTCGTCACCAGCCGCTTCATACCTCCACCACGTCCACTGACCACGCCTTGTTCTTCCTTCTGCCCTGCCCCACACCCACACAGGACGTTCACTTCCTGGCTGCAATGGGCCTGCCCGGTGGTGGCCGCACCTTCGTCACCAGCCGCTACCTCCGCCACTTCCACTGCTGGGCCGTCACCGAAGCCTCCGACTCAAACCTCAAGCACATCTTCGCCACGATCCAGGCGTGGTTTCTGAGCACGCACCAGTTTGGCACCGCAGTGCAGGACCTCAAGTGAGCGGCTTAAGGTTTGAGGCTAGGGTTTGGGGGCAAGGGTTTGGGGGCTGGGGTTAACCAGGGGGCGCAGTGCCCCCTGCACAACGCTGTGTCTCTTCTGCTGCTACTCGCACCGTAAAAAGCCAGGGTTGCGGCTGTCACAACCCTAACGTCCTCACGCAAGCCCTGGCATGCTTGCGTGTGCGCAGGGACGCACTGATCAATGCGACCATGGACGTGTACAACACGGTGGCTGGGCAGCTTCTGCCCACCCCCTCCAAGAGCCACTACGTTTTCAACCTTCGCGACTTCAGCCGTGTGGTCCAGGGCGTGCAGATGCAGCTGCCCAAGGCGCTGGCAGGTGAGGAGGTGGAGGAGGTGGCAGGGGGACGAACGAGTGTGCGAATTGTTCTGTGTGCGTTGCTTCAGCATGTGTGGTCCAGGGCGTGCAAACGCCATATGCAATGTGCTGTGTTGCCAAGCCAGTGCCAGTGCGCAAGGCCTGCAAAGCTACGCCTTGGTGCTGGAAGCAAGTAGGCTATATGCTTAACGTCATGCTTTGCGATGGAGGAGGGTCCTGATGCGATGCCTTGCCTGCTGTCCCTCGCTTGCCTGCGCAGGCGACGCGTCCAAATCAGGCGCCAGCGCCGCACAGCAGCACATCAAGCTCTGGTGCCACGAGGTGCGAGCCCTTCACACCCTGCCCCACCCTAACCCTAACCCTAACATGCGGCCCGCCGCGGCAACCGGCCACCCCCGCCACACACCACGCCAGGCACCTGCACCCACGCTCCTCAACCTCAACCCTGTGCCCTAAGCCCTAAACCCGCATGCCCTTCTTATTCCCTAACCATGCAGGTCCTGCGCGTCTTTTACGACCGCCTGGTGGAGCCCAAGGAGCAAGTCTGGTTTCTCGACGTGCTCAAAAAGCTCACCCAGCAGCACTTTCGCACGTCGTTCGACTCCCTCTTCCAACACCTCACCTCCTCCGCCACCACCACCACTGCGGACGCCGCTGCAAAGGTGGCCCCGGCGGCGGCGGCGGGTGGGGCAGGCAACCCTAGCCCGGTCACGACGCTGCACCTGCGGCGGTGCTTCTACGGCGACTACATGGCAGACATGGATGAGACGGGCACAAGGCCGTACCAGGAGATCCTGAACCCTGAGGTAGGGCTTGCGTGCGAGCCCTCATGCGGCTGCGGGCGGTTTCTCTGTCTTCTGCCCACCAGGCAGCACGCTGGCACGCCTGTGAGACCAACAACGTGGGCGCGAAAGATTGCGTTGTGACCGCGTTTGGGCGCGCAACATGCATTTTTAAGGCAGTGCGCCGCTCACGAAACTGTCAGGCGGTGTCAGGCCGTGCGGCTCTGGGTTTGCTGCCGAATGTTTGTGCCGTGCGCCGCCTCTGTGCAGGCCATCATCAGCCGCATGGATGAGTATCTCATGATGATGCCTGATCGTGTGATGATGCCTGTGCAGACCATCATCAGCCGTATGGATGAGTACCTCATGGACTTCAACTCGCTCAGCAAGCGGCCCATGAACCTCGCCATGTTCCTGTAAGTCCACCACCTTGACCTCGGGTTGGTTGGCTGTCAGTTAAGCATCAGTTGGATACTGGTTGGCGTCACGCTGCCAGTTGTTGAACCTCGCCATGTTCCTGTAAGTCCACCACCCTGACCTTGTTGTCTTGTTTTTGGCTTGATTTCGGCTTGATTTTGGTTTCCACACCGTACAGCACCTGGCAGCCCTGACCGTGCATGATTGCCTGCGTGGCGGCTGCATTTGGTTGGCTGCCAGTTAAGCATCAGTTGGACACTGGTTGGCGTCACGCTGCCAGTTGAACCTCGCCATGTTCCTGTGAGGCCACCACCTTGACCTCCAGTTGGTTGGCTGTCAGTTAAAGGCAGTTTAACAGCACTGCACCCTACGCCTCTCGCGCTCTTCGTTTCGTTCCGTTGCATGTTGCCGTCAGACGCGCATGGCTGCTTGGCGTAGCAGGCAGTTCACTGCAAAAGACTCCTCTTCACTTCCTGCTTTCTTTCACGTGTGCAGGTACGCATTGGAGCACAATGACGGACACCACCATGCGCCCTAGCCTGAAATATTGAATACTGCACACTGCACACTGTGCCTCTCTTGTGCAGGTACGCAGTGGAGCACGTGTCGCGCACCACAGCCTGACGACGTTCCCTTTCTTGCTTGCCTTCTTGCTTTCACGTGTGCAGGTATGCGGTGGAGCACGTGTCGCGCATCGCCCGCGTGCTGAGGCAGGATGGGGGGCACCTGCTGTGCTCCAAGCCTAAAGCACTGAACACTGCACGGTACCCCTCTTGCGTTTGTTGTGCACGTGTGCAGGTATGCGGTGGAGCACGTGTCCCGCATCGCCCGCGTGCTGAGGCAGGACGGGGGACACCTGCTGTGCGCCGGAGTGGGCGGCAGCGGGCGGCAGTCCCTGGGGCGCCTGGCTGGCTTCATCAGCGGCATGGAGGTGTTCCAAGTCGAGGTGAGTCATGGGGATGTGGACGTGCAGCACTTTCCGGTCACCCAACCAACCCAACCAGACCGCAGACCGCTTGATAATCGATTGATAATTGTCAATGGATTCGAAGCCCCCTCAGGATTCTCGCAGTGACCTCAACCACGCCCTAATCTGAACCCTAATTTGCCGACCACAGGTGAGCCGCAACTACGGCCAGACCGAGTGGCGGGAGGACCTGAAGCGTTTCTGCAAGCGGGCCGGCGCCGACAACAAGCCCTGCGTCTTCCTCTTCAGCGACACCCAGGTGCGCGATCTAGGGTTAGGCTAGGGTTAGCACTTCTCGCAACTTCGCACAAACCCCTCTTGCTACAAAAGTCGCAAGAGCTGCATGCTTGCTCCTGACAGCACCGCCCTCCAGCGCATGGCTCAAACCCTCAGTCTACCCCTAACCACTATGCCATCCATGCAGATCAAGAGCGAGTCGTTTGTCGAGGACATCAACAACCTGCTCAACAGCGGAGAGGTGCCAAACATGTTCCCGTACGACGAACGGGCGTCCATCGGCGAGGCGGTAAGCCCTAAACCCTAACGCCCCAGCCCCAAACCCTAAACTCACATCCGCTATCCACCACATCTGCTGTGGAGCCACCAGCACGCGACCCTCGCTTCCCCCGCCACCTCTACTAGCCCAGATCCGAACCCTAAGCAGCATGATAACCCAAGCCCTATCCCTGAACTCTAAACCCTGACCTTGCTCGCTTGCGTGCAGGTGCGGGGCCTTGCGAAGAAGATGGGCCGCGCGCTCGACACGCCTGCAGAGCTGTGGGCTTTCTTTGTGGAGAGGGCGCGCGTCAACCTGCACCTGGTGCTCTGCTTCTCACCGATCGGCAACTCGTTCCGCGACCGGCTAAGGCAGTTCCCATCCCTCATCAACTGCTGCACCATCGACTGGTGCGCAAGGGTTTGGAGCACATGCTGCCAATCACCAATCGCACTGGTGTGTACCAATCTCTGCAGCTCGTGTGTCTGACTAGTGACTAAACAGACCCTGAACCCTATACCACCACCACCACCACCACCACCACAGACCCTGAACCCTATACCTATACCACCACCACCACCACCAAGTTTCTGCGTGACCTGCCGTCGTCACATCTGACTAGTGACTAAACAGACCCTGAACCCTATACCCTATGCCAAACCCTAACGACCATGCAGGTTCCAGCCCTGGCCTGAAGACGCCCTCGAAGCCGTGGCTACCAAGTTTCTACGCGACGTGGACGTGACGGCTCAGCAGCGCACGCACCTGATGGGGCTCTGCAAGGCCATCCACACGAGCGTGGAGCAGCTGTCGACCAAATTCAAAGGCGCCGTGAGTGCTTACAGCGCTGCGGCGCTGAAAGGCGCATGCTGCTCATGCACTGCCTCCTAAACCCCATGAGTAGCCCCACTGCTCCCAAAGCCTCCAAAGCCCTAACGCGCGCATGCTCCAAGCCCTAACACGTGCACACGCAGACGGGCCGGCACAACTACGTGACGCCGACCTCGTACCTGGAGCTCATCACCATGTTTACCACACTACTCACGGCCAAACGCAATACAGTGCTGACGGCTCAGCAGCGGTACGAGACCGGCCTTGACAAGCTGGATTTCACCGCGGAGCAGGTGGGGGCCTAGGGTTAGCGTTAGGGTTTACCGGCTGTGTACTGACGAAGCAGTAGCAGCAGTCTCCCGCTATCAGCCTTGCCTTCCACGTCCCTATCTGCCACAGGCAGTGAGCCTTGTGAATTGAGCCGTGAGTTGAGCTTGACTAATGCCCCCGCAGGTGAAGGCCATGCGCGATGAGCTAAACCCTAAACCACCATGTCCTAAACCACCATGCCATGCAGGTGGAGGCGATGCGCAAGGAACTGCGCGCCCTCAAGCCGGTGCTGCAAAAGACCGTGGCGGAGACCGAGAAGCTCATGCAGCAGGTGCGTTTCGTTTCGCTGCATGTTGCCGTCAGCCAGGCATGGCTGCTTGGCGTAGCAGGCAGGTCACACTGTCAAAGACGTGAGACA
>QAXK01005594.1:0-13790 GCA_004335735.1 Chlorella sp. KRBP
CCGTGACACACGGCACCGTGCTCGCGCCATGTCACGGCTGGGTACACACGGCCCCGCGTGTGAGCATGTTTGCACGGCTGGTGCAAGCGCCGTGTAAGCTCTCGTGTGCATGTGGGTGCACACGGCACTGTTTGCACCCGCATATGACGCCGCGTGAACACGGTGGCCGGATTCAGGGGCGTCTTGACACCTGACATGAGTGGCAACAGTAACGTAACATGTAATTTTGGAAATGATTGAGTTTGTTTTTCAGGGTGGCAAAGCTTAAGCTGGGACCAAATATCAAGAAGTTGCGGACTGAGTTACAAAAAGCCATGCACGGTTGTCATAGGTTACATAGTCCAACGCACAGCACGACACACCCACAAAAATATAAACGTCGTCAGGACCACTCTCTGCAACCTCGACTTGACTGAGCAGCAACTTGTGAGCAAGACACAGCACCCGCCACTGCTGTACATGGACATGGGCCTGGATGAGCACTTCTTTTGCTTATCAAGCTACAGTGTCAGCAGTGTGCTACCTACAGTGTGCTGCAGGGTGCCACCTGACAAGCACTGCCATGAAACCTCTGCCATTGTGATGCAACTCTGCCATCCTGGCACATGGGCCAGACGGCAGCCACACCCGCAGCTCACACATTGCTGAGCAATGTCCAGACAATGCTGGCTGTAGTGTCTGGACAGAGACAAGGCAGCACACATGCAAGAGCAAAACATACCCTCCAAGTGCTGAGTCACATCACGCTTATCAAGAGACCACTGGCATTGACGCCCCCATCTTCTGGCAGATGGCTGAATGTATGTGGGGCCTCAACAAGCCAGCCACGTGCACCTGTATGGTTGCGCACACGCAACACACTCCTCTCCTTGCACCACTTGATTCAAGGGCAGCGGCAGCAACAAATAATAGGCAGCAACAGACAAACTGTCACTGATGTGCTTGCTCATGCTGCCTATCTTGAGTTCTTGTCATGCCAGACAGTCCTCCCAATGTGTGTTGGGCACACCAGACAACGTCGATAATACAACCAGCTCTGCAAGGGATGCCAAAGCAGCACCTTATGGAAGAGTAGCCTGCAGATGAGTCCCGGAGCCTGCATAGCTGAAACCATGAGGTCCTGTACACACCTCTGCAGTATTGATTCAACCTCAGTGTGATGGGCAAGCCTGAGCTTGAATGTGCGATTAGGGGACCCTAAATGTGCGTTGGGTTGGACAGGTATGCAGCAGAGTGTGGAACTCTGGAGCACCCGCATACATGACAGGCAATACAACTACGGGCATGCTGATGTATGAACATATGGGAGCACAAGGACAACCCGTCAAAGCAAGCCAAACAGGTGCAGCTGCTTGTGCACGGCTGGCAGCCTGTGTGCAACTGCTGGCCTCACATCAGGCTCGCCTTACCAACCAGTTTGTGGCTGTACCTAAATGCATCTAGCAACAGCCTCTCACCCGCACCCAAACCCCGTGGTAACTCACAGTGCCAGTCAACCCAGCAGCAACAGACACCACTGCTGGGCCTCTCTGGCTTGACAGCAACACCCTCGCATTCCCAACAAGCGTCGTCGAAGTGCTTGTTTGCACTTTCCCTCCCCCACTGCGAACATGCACGCAGCCTGAATAATAGCAGCACGGCGCAATCGTGTGCAGGTGCAGGTTTCTTGATGCCTGGTACGTGAAGCAGACTGCTGAAGATGAGCCATGCATGCAGGGCAGAATATGCAACACAGCACAATCACAAGCTTGTACGTTTCAGCACAAGAATGGACAAAGATGGAGCTGGAAGCTGCTGGGGCGAAACAGCTGTCTGACTTGCAGAGCAACAGGAAGTCACCTACGCACTGGGATCCTGGGTGGAGTCCAACCCCCAAAAATTGGCTGGAGTCCACCATCACATACGCATAGCCCTACCCAAACATTCCCCAATTTTGAAATCCACGTCACACCATGCTGGTGGCTGATACTCCACCCACCCTCACGGCTGCCGCAGCCTATGCAGGCCTTGGCCCCCCGGGCTTTATCACAGCGCCTTGACGTACAGTCCACGACCATCCTGGTCCTTGGCAGGTGCTGAGCCACCCTTGCGCCGGCGTGCCCCTGCTGGCTCCAGCACATCCACCTCCACATCAACACAGCCAGGGGGGTCACACAGGCCCAGGGCCTTAGGCCCGGCTGCAGGCCCCCTGTGCTTGAACATGTGGGGCAGGTCTGTGGTCGCCTCGCCAGCCTGCCTGAACAGCAGCCGCCGCACCCCTGCATGCGCAGCAGCACCCACGACACGTTGGGGCACGCACTCAGCTCTGACCCATGCAAGTGAGGCTTCTATGTGATGACAGCGCTGCCGACCAGTGTATGTCGGCAACTACCAACCTCTGCAGTGCTGACTGTAAAACGTATAAGCGTGTGATGCGCATGGCATAGGTTGTGACCCTGTCCCGGTCACGGTGTAGGTAGCTGTGGGGACACACCTGCAAACATGGTGTAGCCATATGGCCACCAGTCCAGCACTGACGAGTCGGCCACCATGGGCCACAGTACACGCTCCTCTGGGCACAGCTCAGCCTGCAGGGTGGCGCCGATGAGGCAGGTTTCAGGACTGTGAGAAGACAACGTTGGAGCACACTTGGGGCGGCACCGACAGGCAGACAAGCAGCACATGCAAGGGGTGCTGGATGCAGCAACACAGCCCCTCCCCCAATGAGTCCAAAAGGCCGAGGGTATGCGCGGTGAACCAGATACTCGGTATCCAGCCAGCCAGCCTGCACAAGCAAGGGCTCAGTAGGTCTCACCCTCAGGGCGAGTGCGTTGTCGACTGCGCTGAGGATGGACCTGTCGTAGCGTGGGGTGTTGTAGACACTGAAGGCTGTGTAGGCGTTCTTCAGCAGGGTCGCCTCCCGGGTCTTGCCAATGGCCTGCAGCAGTGTGCCAATGCCCATGATCTTGGTCCAGGCAATGACGCGACCCAGCCAGATGCCCCACTCGGATGCCTTGTGGGGGCGGCTGAACACAGGGTACCTGCACAGAAGCACGCGCAGACACAGGTCACGTCCATGGGCGAGTGGGTCCATCCCCATCAGCGATGCATGTAAAGAAAGAGGTTGAGGCCGTGTGGCTGACTGCATGTGTGTCTCTCCCGTCCTGGACATCGCGGCGTGTCCTGTGCTGGGATATTCCTACATACGTGTCCAGTACTGACACTGCTCTGGGGCCCATAGCCTGCTGGCGTGTCACTCTTGGTGTTGGGCCAGGCCTTGCTGCAGATTTATGCTGGCCTGGCAGCCTCAGTGCACTGCTTGTGAATGCTGTCATGCTGGGCTATTCAGGATTGAATCGGTCGACATCACACAGTGGACATGACGTCTCCTATCAAGTCGTCCGGCAGCTGTTTGTGCGCAAGTCCTAAGGCTTGCCCTCCGCCGCACCTGGTGGCTGGCAGCGTGAGTGGTGGCGGGTTGTCTCCCCAGAACTTGGCGGCACACTCAAAGACAGTGCCCAGTGTCAGGGGGTGGCAGTGTGCAGAGCATGCGTGGTAGATGGGCACCTCTGCTGCTGCTGGGCTGTCGTGTGCTGCTGAGGACTTGGCAGCTGCACCAATGGTGACTGCTGCCACCACATCACAGGGGATGATGTCCATGTGGTAGTCGCTGCCAAAGGCGACTGCAAAGGCACCCGGGAAGAAGCCCGCAGCATAGCCTGCAGGTGACAGTACAACACAGCGCTGGTGGGTTGGTGTCGACAGCAGCAGGCATCAACTGCCAGCATGTAGCCCAGCCGGCTACTTTGCTTGGGGTGTGCTGGAGACGTTTGTATGTCATTGTTGTGTGCAGATGCCCTGGTAGGGTTGAGGGTAGTCTGCTTGCGTGTCCGACACAAGACCCCCTAGAAGTCTGATCTGGTGTCTGGTAGTGCACCGAAAACCCCCCAAAGTGCAATAGTGTGTCTGGTAGAGTGTGTCTGGTAGAGCTTCAACACCCCCAGGCTGCAGGGCTGCGCAGACAACGCATGCTGCTGCAGACACTCCTATGGTGTTGTTTGCACGCAGGCGCAGGCACAGGCACAGCACTCACCCATGGTGTAGCCAGATGGGCCACCGTAGCCCAGCACATACCTGCAGCAGCAGCACACCACAGGTGTCAGGGGAGGGGGCCTTGCAACATAGACACATGCCAGCTGATGTCTGCTGGAAGACTTCGGCAATCTTTGCGACAGTGCCGGTGCAGCACACAGCACAGCTCACACCCTGCCTGCTGTCTTAGTGTGTGCACAACAGCCCGACGGGCAGAGCTTACTCACACACCAGCGGGCATCGCTTCTGAAAAGCAACTCATCATCAAGCAACTCATCATCACATTCGCAACCTCACTCGTGGTTGCCAACAAGTTGCACAACAGCCCCAGCCAGCCCTGGGTGCTCACCCAGGGTAGGGGTCTCCCAGCAGGCCTGCAATGAGTGAGGGGCGCACAATGGCCCGCTGCACCCCAGCCTTCACTGGTGTGTCCACCACCATCAGCTCAGTCAGGTGCTTGCCTGCAGGCGACACAGCAGCAGGTGACACAGCAGCAGGTGACACAGCAGCAGGCAACACAGCTGAGTGTCGCGCCCAGAGCAGTGCGCAGGCAGGCGACCGTCACAGCAACAGGGGAACACTGTTACGGTAGTCAGCCGCAAGGCAGACCGGCACATCGTACAGCAATGCTATGCTTGGACTGCAGTGATGCAGCCTGAGCTGTGCAGTCGTGCATGTGTCCTGTGGGCAGCCTGGCAGCGCTCATAGATGAGCCTGGACGTGCCAGCTGCTGGCCTCTTGCAATGTTATGCTTGGCAGCTTGTGTGCAGCCAGCCGTGTGTGCATACGCACCAAAGGCATAGGAGCTGTTGAAGTTGTTCTTGGCCATGAGGTCCAGGGCTGTCTTGTTTGCCTCCTCAGTGCTCATGGCCATGAGGCCCTCCACAAAGGCCTTGTAGGCCACAGGCTGGCCGTGTAGCTCCAGGGGTACAGGGTGCAGCTGCTCCTTGACCTCACTGTTGCGGGGCATGTGGTTGTTCACAAAGTAGGTGGAAACGTGCACAAAGGAGCGCAGGTTGTCCATCTGTGATGACAGCTCCATCAGGCTCTGTGTGCCAAAGTAGTTGTGCCTGCGGGATGCGGAACCAAGGCACAGAGGTGAGGCAGCGAGTGTCAGCATGGGGCTGCACTTGGTGCTACAGGGTCAGTCCAGCCAAGGCCTTGGTGTGATCGCATGAGCAGCACAGCAAGCCTTAAGGTGCCAGCACAGAAACAACATTCGCAAAATCACTCTTTCAGGCAACACGACGGTCAGCTGCCACCATTTTACTCATACATACTAGACAATGATTTCCCTCACAGGTGTGTGCCCCCACCTGAGTGTGTAGTGGATGTCTGCGTCCAGCTCAATGGATGCGGCGCAGTGGATGACGTGATTCACCTCCCCCAGCAGTTGCTGCCTGTCAGCCTGGCTCAGGCCCAGCCCAGGGTTGCACAGGTCCCCCTCCACTGCCACCACCTTGTGAAAGGGGCTCTCAGCACCAGCAGCCACCTGCTTGTGCAGCATCCAAAACAGGCCTCCACAAAGCATCTTGTCAACCCTCTGTTGTGCTGTCTGGGTCTTCTTGCCGCGGACCAGCAGGTAGACCCTCTCGACCTGCACCGGGTCATCATAGTTGGCATAATTGTGAGAGCACGACAGGGGCGTAAGAATGGCGGCCAGTCATCTCTAAAGCTTGATGCATTTTGAATAGATGAACGACGACCACTGTGCGTAGGTACTGAGAGTCCCATGCACATGGGGGACTGGCAGTACCTGTGCGCAGTTCCGCAGCAGACTCTCCAATACAACGCTGCCCAGAAACCCAAGGCCTCCAGTGATCAGGATGGTTCCAGACATCTCTTTGCGGATGCTGAGGCTCGCATCTGCATATCCTTGTGGGGTCAGTCTGTCTGACTGCCCGTCATGTTGGATTGGCGTCAAGCACATCCTGTCAGCTTGATAATTATCTTATCGCTATAAGATGGCAGAATGACACGGCTCAGTAGACTTGCACGCAGTATTGATGCTACTAGGAGGCTACTGGTCTACTATTCGACAGCCTCACAATAAGCTTCACAAGAATCGTGACAGGAGAGTATTTGAACAAGGGTAGCATGCGATAAATTGGCGTTTTGGGTAAGCTTCGAGTGCTGAGCTCTTGGGTGGGACTTTCAAACCCTTTATTCGTTCTTCAACGGTTAATGACGGTCGGACGGCCTGCCCCACTGTGCCTTTCTTGCAAGAAAACACTGCATCGTATCAAAACAGGTGATTCAAAGCGAGCGAGAGTGTGGAACGTACCTCGCGCTTGACCTGGGACTTGCTGCCACCGCAGCAGGGATCACAAGGGGCTAGCTGACAGCACAACTCCGTGCAGCCAGCCCAGTGTAGCGCAATGCACCCACATCGCTCCACACGTGACAAACTCGTATGCGTTGGCCACAGGTAAACATTGGCTGTGAGCTGCCCATTGATCAACAGAGCTAGCTGCAGTGATCAGCACAGCTCTGCCTGGATAGGGACGGGGCAAGCACATGCTACAGACTCTATGAAGCACCAGACCTTACTGCTGTGTGTGGTGCAGCAGCGCCCTGTACATAGTATCCCATGAGCTGATGTGCAGTCTGCTGTGGGGGGCTCTTATCACAGCAGTGCTGCTGGGGCTCTGAAAACACCCGGCTGTGGTCTGCATGGCTTATGCGAATTTGGCCCCCTTTGTCTTGTAAAGTGGAAACTGTATAATCACAAGTGGGACGCAGTGAACAAATCAGTGGCCGCGCAACCATTCATCCCACAATCGCCCGCATGGCTGTTAAGACATCTGACTCACGCCTGCATGCCTGGAATATGCTGGCCTGATGGAGACCTGCTTGCATAGGGACAGCTCAGTGCTGCTGCCGAGGGTCGCGAATGCAGGCAAGGGATGGCAATGGTTGCACATGCATCCTGAGCTGACAATGTTGGGCAGCAACATAGTGTTGCAGCCAACGGGTCTAAAGCAGCATGTCTGAGTTCGTTGCCTGGCTGGTAGTTACAGATGTGCTGCCTGCACGCCACACATGCAATGCACACCACAGGCCCTTGACCAACAGCCAGTGAGTTGACGCATATGCACCACCGGCGCTGCCTTGCCCAAGCTGCTGCTGACACACGTCTGCAGCCTCCACAAATGGCGGAGGACCCGAGCAAGCCTCGAATCACGTCGCCACCACACAGTCACAGGCTCCAGCCTGTCATCACAAGTCACGCAGGGTCTTGCCACAGACAAACTCCAGCACCTTGGGCAGCACCTGCTGCAGGGCTGCAGCTGCCGTGTGCAGGTTCTCAAGGAACTCGTCCTGCGTGGGCCTGTCCCCATCCACAATGTCTGTGACTGCCTTGACGCAGAACATGGGCTTGTGGAAGAGTGACGCCACCCAGGCGATGGCTGCTGCTTCCATCTCCTTGACCACTGCTGCATGGCGCGTCATGATCTCCATGTCCTTATCAGTGTAGTCCAGGGAGTTGCCTGCAGGCACATGGGCAGGCACAGCAGCGCACGCCCTTGGCAGTGCAACAACAATGGTATGCGGTTGCAGCTGACCTCACATAGACAGGGCGCACTGCAACAGCCAGCCATCCCTGCATCAAGGGACAGTCTGCAGTATAACAGCAGCGGGCCCTCTTTCAGCTTGGTGCACATCCAGCAGCGGCTGCAAGCGATCCAGCAGCAGCTCCACGACAACCTGCAGCAGCTGTGTGCCAAGGGTGATGCAAGCTGACATGCCACACAGGTTGTCCCAGCACAGCCTCAAGCACCAGGACCCACCTGACGTGACGATGCCTGCTTTGAGCTGGAGGGCCTCCTGCAGCTTGGTGGTGGGCGTGCTGGCGGCATAGCCCAGGCCCTGCGCACAACATGCAGCAGTGGGGTTGACGTACATAAGAACAGGCACACATGCACATGCTGGCTGCACGACAGGGTGCACGGCAGTTTGCATGACAAAGCAGACAGCACACCCCACAAAATGAGTGCAGGTTGTAACGTGTGCACAACCCGGCAGGTGCAGCACTGGACAGGTTTACAGTTCTGCCGGCCTGCAGCGGGTGACAGGGTGACAGGACACAAGGGCCTGCCATACATGCGACCACTGTGTCTGCAGCACAACTGCTGAATATATGCAGCCTTGAGCGGGCATGCTGCTGCGGGGGTGCTCCACTGCGTCGCTGTATGGCTCACCTGCTTGTCAAAGCCAGGCAATGGAATGCGCCTGTCATGGTGGATCTTGCCTGTGGACACAAACACATCCCCTATGCAGGCGCCCTGCAGCACAGTGAACAGAGTCAGGCCCGTTGAAGGTGGCAGGGAGGTCCAACTGGAAGGCGTTGTTCTGGATGGGTAGGTTGTTGCTAGCAAACTTACGCTGTGGCAAAGAGCTGCAGGTGAAACCTACTGCCCTCCATGAACCCTTCCAATCAACTATGTTGCCTGCCTTGGCTGCAGAGAAATGCTTCAGATATGCTGCCCAGTTGCTGTAGGCTGCACGTATGCTGCCTAGCTCCTGTCACCAAACCCAGCACGGCCCCCTCCAGCTGCTGCCCACACGTACCCTTGCTTTGAAGCCTCCTGCTGTGCCCGCGCTGATGATGAGGTCGGGGTTGAAAGCTTGACAGGCCAGGTAGGTGGACAGGCTGGCAGGGACTGCAGCGGCAGCACAGCCAGCAGGTGTACGATGCAGCAGGAGCATGACTGTGTGTCCATTTAAAGACAGGGAACAACACTGAGGTTGATGAGTGGTTGGCTCATGGCCCCTTGACTCCAGCTGCATCAAAAGGTGCTTCGACCCTGTTGCATGGCTACTTGTGATATGATGCCTATGCTTGCTCGTTTGTTTGCCAGCACCGCGCCCGCCCCACTGCACAGTTGCATGCAACTTCTGGTTTGCAAAGCAGTGAGCCTTGCAGGCTTGTGCCACCCAGGTAGACCTTCTCTGCTGTCAGCGCACCTGTTCCAATCAGGTCAACGCCGTGTTCCTTGTCTTGGCCGTTCCAGATGACATGCATCTGCATGCCTCCATGCTCGCCAGAGTAACTCACACAAGGTGCTGGGGGCGCAATCCTGCCAGCAAAAGGGGCAAGCACAGGCAGATGACCCTCAGACCGCATTTCCTGTTTCTAGGTGCTGTTTGTAGAGCTTCCACGTGACCGGGAGCCTCGGGCCTCCTCGGATACCGGGCTGGTGGATCAAGGGCAACCATGGCACCAGGAAGAGCAAGAGGGTTCACCCATGAGGCTAACCTGGCACTGGATATACAACTAACACACCCTGGTACACACGTGACAGCTGCAGCTGGTATATGTCTGCGAGCAAATCACCTTGGAGGGTCGTCCTGCTTGAGCCCAAGTGCCTGGATGAGTGGTGCTGCCTCAGCCTCCATTGCTGTGTGGTAAGCGGGATACACGTGCATCAGCAACATGCAGCTGCAGGAAGTCTTGAAACGCCCTAATCAACATTGTCACGCACCAAACACCAGAATAACACTCTTGATTGGCTTCTCCAAGTCATGGTTGTGGTTGAGTTGCGCCATGGCTGACTGCAGGGGCTGGTCACTGCCTGAGAGGATGTGCAGCTGAATTGATTCAAAAGGATAGTCTGTGTCTAATCTTGAAGCTGGCACAGAACACGTCAATTGCCACTGAACAAGGAGTTTGTCAACAAGTAGATCAGCAAGGCCTGAAACAGCAGACACGGCTTGCAGCGTCAGCCGTGAGGTTGGCTGAGGGTGAACACGCAATCAGCTCGCTGTCTACGTTGTAATGATGCGTTCGTGCGGCGAAACATGTCTGCAGAAGAAGGCCGTTGACAACTGTCGCGACGACCTGACTCCCGAAGCAGGGATCGTGCCCCGATGTCGGAGCACGATGGACGCTGTGTTGTGTGTCACCAGCATCCATCACACGTTGCACAGGAGGCACTAAGCACAAGTACAAGGAAAACGAGAGCACGATGCTTGTGGAGGATTTCCAGGTCCAGTCTCCAAACGTTTCCTATACGGATGACTATATAACGAGTACCTACAACTATGAAAGCACAAAGCTGACTCGCACAGAGAAGGGATCATGGGTGGTGTCGCCCACCAGCACTCAGTACCAGTTCCGCGTGGACCGGCGTGTTCCAAAGCTTGGGTGGGTCAAAACCAACCAGACATATCTCAACGTTCAGGTTCCAGCTGCCGCACACCTGGCATTGACGTCAGTGACCCTCCAATGCCTTGCATGTGCCTGATGCAGGGTCATGCTGGTTGGCCTGGGTGGCAACAATGGCTCAACCGTCCTGGCTGGTATCCTTGCCAACAAGCAGTGAGTAGTGAAAGTCATTGTGTTGACCACACGTCTGTGCTGTGCACACTCCCCCAGCAGTAGTAGAGCCTTGCCTGCTGGCAGCGCCTTCTCTGCATGCCCCTTGCATGTGTCTGATCTGGCCCCATGCAGTCCGCAGTAGGCAAGCAAATCAGTGATGCTTGCAGTCTATCACCCAATCTCTCCACGCCTTGTGAATCTCTAAAGTTCCATGTGCCCAGTGACAAGTTGCGGGGATGCTTCCGCAACCTTTAGGGCTCTGCTTGTAGCTGTCACAGCAACTGCTTGTGCCCACACACATGCCTCCAATTGTGCTGCTGCGTCTTTGCAGTGGCATCACCTGGATGACTAAGGACGGCCTGCGCAAGCCCAACTACTGGGGCTCCCTCACACAGGTATGGCTGCAGCAGGTGGCTTTGCCACACGTTGCGCAGTGTGATGGGCCAAGCAAAGTCGGTGCAGGGTTCAGTGAACCAGCAGGCGCTCGGAGCTTTCCCTGTTGATGTGCTGACATGCTCTGCTTTACGTGTTGCCGACTTCTTTATGTGTTGGCGAGACCATCTGAGCAGCGACGCCTGTGTGTGTTGTGGCTGTGTCACCATCTTTGTTGCTTGTCCCGCAGGCGGCCACGCTGCGTGTGGGCAACTACGAGGGTGAGGAGGTGTTCACGCCCTTCAAGAGCCTGCTGCCCATGGTGGACCCCAACGACTTTGTGATTGGGGGCTGGGACATCAGCGGGCTCAACATGGCAGAGGCCATGGAGCGCGGCAAGGTGAGGGCCTGCTCTGCAGATGCTGACACGCCAAGCTGGGGGAGGGGGTGTCTGGTGGCAGGTGCAGGTGCAGGCGGTGAACGGGGGCACAGGCATACCATGTTGATGTCGACATGGGTGCAATGCTCCCAGGCTTGGGCCTGCTCTGCATCACTTGAGCAGTGTTGGAGCTCTGCATGACTTGCAGGCCTAGGTGCAGTGGTCACACTGTATAGGTAGCAAACAGTCGCAGCGTCCAGGCAACAATGGTTATGTGATGGTGCCCGGTGCGCACATTATGGGAGCTGCAAATGTGCTGCTCTCGTTGGCAGTGTGGAGCAGCTGGTGATCTCATATGTACATGCTGCTTGTTGTCATGTGCACAGGTGCTGGACTTTGAGCTGCAGAAGCAGCTGGTGCCATACATGAAGGAGATTGTGCCCCTGCCTGGTGCGTGCAGCTGGGTACCCTTGCAGCAAGGGCAGTGTAGTGTGCTGCAGCATCAGATAGCAGCGCACATGCAGACCCGGCTGCGGATCCCACCTGGGTGTGTGGACAACCAGCCAAAATGCTTACACATATGTGTGGAATGGATTGGGTTGGCTTGACAACACAAGCAGGTGCTCACCTCAGCACACACACGCCTGCTGCTGCTGCTGCTGCTGCTGCGCCTCATGTATGCTGCAGGTATCTATGACCCTGCATTCATTGCCGCCAACCAGGAGTCTCGTGCTGACAACATAATCAAGGGCAGCAAGCAGCAGCAGGTAGGAGCCACACGCAGCCACAGGCGCAGGCAAGGAGGTGTCCAGCAGCACTGGCCTGTCAGCAGTGGTGTGCTTGCTTGGAACATACACAGGGCGTGCCTCAGCGGAGAGGCCCAGCTTGCTACATGACAACAGAGCACTGCGCAGTGGCATGGCCTTGCATGAGACCTGCAGCGGTCGTGCCTGGGTGGATGGATGGTGGGGCTTTGGTATGGTTTAGGCCTGCAATGCCAGCGCACTGTGAGCTGTGGAACGTCCATGACACAATGCTCCTGCTGCTGCTCTGTGTGTGTGCTGTTGATGTGTGTGTCTCCATCTGCAGATGGAGACCATCCGCCAGCACATCCGTGCCTTCAAGGCAGACAATGGCCTGGACAAGGTGGTGGTGCTGTGGACAGCAAACACTGAGCGCTATGCACAAGTGAGCCAACACCACAGTACTGCACAGCATGTAGCATTGGCGGGCGAGCACATGCACCTCTCACATTGTGGATCCAGCTGTTCTGTTGCGCTGTCCAGTATGCATAGCGCCTGGGGACTTGCCTTCTGCTGCTGATGCGCTGCTGCTCTTGTGCTGCTGCTGGTGCTGCTGCTGGTGCTGCTGCTGGTGCTGCTGGTGGTGTGTCTCCCAGGTTGCTGAGGGCCTGAATGACACTGCAGAGAGCCTGATGGCCTCTATTGCTGCAGACGAGGCGGAGGTGTCCCCCAGCACGTTGTATGCCACAGCCTGCATCCTGGAGGGCTGCCCCTTTATCAACGGCTCACCACAGAACACCTTTGTGCCGGGCCTCATTGAGATGGCGGTGCAGCACAATGTGCTGATTGGCGGCGATGATTTCAAGTCTGGACAGGTGACCACAGCATCGCAGCTTTTGGGACATAGATGCACCTGCAGGATGCGGTTGGCACGGAGGTTCGGGGATCCTCGTGATGTGCATGCTGCTGCCCTGTGTACAGGCTGCGTACACTATGATTGCGTGGTGGTGGTCTTGTGCAACCTTGTGGCCCTGTCAGCGAGCTTGGATGGTGCCTCACCCTTGTCAAAGCCACAGGCAATCCGTGACGTGGGTGTGAATCCTGGGTGTCTTTGTTGTGTCTGCAGACCAAGATGAAGTCTGTGCTGGTGGACTTCCTGGTGGGTGCTGGCCTGAAGCCCACCAGCATTGTGAGCTACAACCACCTGGGCAACAACGACGGCATGAACCTGTCCGCACCACAGACATTCAGGAGGTGAGGGCAGGGCCCTCTTGGCACGCACTGGGTTCCTGGTGACATGCAGAGTTGTGTGCATGTACACATGACCTGAGCGGTGACTGGTTGCTGATGTGCTGCACAATTCTACTGGCAAGGTGATATCATCTGCAATTAGCCCTTTGCACAGCCCACATGCAAGCATGTGGGAGTGAGATGTATATGAGATTTGTCCATCCCACCCTGCAGCCCTCACCGTGCCTGCCTGTGCACCTGCCTGTGCGCCTGCCTGCGTTCCTGCAGCAAGGAGATCTCCAAGTCGAATGTGGTGGATGACATGGTGGCCTCCAACAGCATCCTGTATGAGTCAGGCGAGCACCCAGACCACACAGTCGTCATCAAGTAAGTCACAGCTGCACGTTGCTCTCCAGTCATGACTCATCATGACGCCATCTGCCACTTGCTGTGCGTCGCACACGTGCAGCTGCCCAGCACTTGGCCTGGCACTGCCTCTCGTCAGCACCAGCCTGGCTTTGGTTACTTGTTGCTTTCATTGATGCAGCAAGCTTGCTCAGGGCAGCAACAGACTTGCTGCAGACAGCCGCGGCCATACATCATGATGTGTTTCCCTTCTACTCACTGCAAGTGTCCAACCCTGTTGTATTGATCGTGCATGTGTGTGTGTGTG
>QAXK01005597.1:0-10269 GCA_004335735.1 Chlorella sp. KRBP
CCCACCCGCCGCACCACCCCACAACTGGATGGAAGAGGGAGACAGTGTGCGAACACCTGCACCCGCAGCCACTCCCACATCAGTATCAGCCAGCAGTGCACCCACACCCTTGAGTGCAGGTGGAGCCAGCACCACCCACATCATCGCACCCACTGCCTCACTATCACCCAGTGATGACGTGCAAATGAACCCATCCTCATCTCACGCCATTCACCCGCACCACCGCCCCCACGCCCTCACCCACAGCAGCACCCGCACCACCAGCCGTGGCTATCATCAGCAGCAGCAGCAGCACCAGCAGCAGGTGGTGGAGACGCCACTGCCAGGCGATGGTGGCGCCACCCCCACCCTCCTTCCTGGCACAGCTGTGTGGCCAGGGCACGCACAGGGTGGGGGGAGGCGAAGGAGGAGGAGGCACCAGCAACACCCTCCCCACCCTTCCCACCTTGACCCTCACCCTCACACCCACCAGTCAGATGACGGTGCTGCACCCAACAGCGCTTCATTGGGTGGCACAGTGCCCACACATCCAGGGCTTGCACATGGGCAGGGTAAGGAGGGCGGCGGCTCGGCGTCAGTGGCGGCGTCAGCACTAGGGCACCATGAGAGGGGGACGGGTGACTGTGGGTTAGGGGAGGTGCGCCGTCCCATCACCTCGCCATCTGACCTGGCTCTAGGGGCAGCGCAGGGGGCTGGGGGTGTGAGCTTGCAGCCACAGCAGGTGCAGGGCGGAAGGGAGCGAGAGGAGGTGGTGGGAGGGGAAGAGGAGGAGGAGGGAGAGGGGGAGGAGGGGTGGGTGGGTGTGGGTCGTGAGGCACGTGCCCTGAGCGCTTGGGCGGCCAGGAGTGTGGACCTGCTGGCTGAACTGAGGATGGAGCAGGTGAGGTGGGGGGGAGGGGAGGACGGGGATTGAGGTGGGCCACGCATCACCACCACCTCGCCCTGGTGCAAGCTCCTGGTGCGCACATTGGGGCAAACGTTGTCAGCTGTACTGGCCACGTTACCCATGCTCACCAAAGTTAGCATGCTCACCACGTTATCCACGCTCACCAAAACCCTAACGCATGCCCCATTACGCAGGTGCGTCGGCTGCAGAGGTCGGCCGCCGTCCAGCAGCAGCACCCCTCTCCCGCCTCCTCCACTCCACCTCACCACTCCACCCCCTCCGACGCCCACACTCCCACCACCACCACCACCACCGCCCCCTCGCTCTGGCACCAACCGACTCCCAACCGCTCCCCCTTGCCACACCACCACCAGTACCCACACGGCAGTGCAGTGCGCCTGCTGGCACAGGCTGCCGCCACCGCCGCCTCCCGCCTCCCCCTCCCTCACACACCCACCTCCGCCCTCCCTCACACACCCCAGGGCGGGGCCACCCTCACCTCACCTCCTACACCCACGCTCACGCCCGCCTCCACCTCCTCCGCCTCCATACCCGCTCCACACATCACCACCAGCGCCCTCCCCACCACCTCCACCACCAAGAGGCCACGTCCTTCACCTGGGGGCGTCATGATTGCACCATCTCCTCCCCACACCAGCAGCACGTCAGCAGCAGAAGGCGCCACCATCCACCCCACACAACCCTCATCACTCGCAACACCTAACACCAAGCCCACCGCCCCTCCCCCTCCTCCCCCACCTCCACCTCCCAGCAGCACCACCACCAGCCGTGGCCCCGCTCCTCCCCCTCCCCCGCCGCCCCCGCCCCCGCCTCCGCCCCGCCCCACCTCCTCCACCGTCAGTGGTGCCACCACTGCTGCAGGCGGGCAGGTGGTGGTGCGCGTGACACCCACGCGCGCACAGAGGCAGAGGCTCAAGGCCCTGCACTGGGACAAGCTGGCGCACGCACACCCAGACACAGTGTGGGGCCTCATACAGGTGAGGCACGCGCTCACTCAATCACCAACTGCCTTGCCAACCATAAGGTGCTGACTGTGCTGCTGCCAGCGCCCATTGCAAGTTTGGTACTCACTCTAAGCTAGGCACTCACGAGGAGTGCACCTGGTGCATATCTACCTAAGCTCGTAGGCGCACCAAGGCACTTCCAGCACCATGTTCGAGCCTGCCCAGCTGGAGGCGCTCTTCAGCCTGGCGCACCACGCCACCACCTCAACTGGCCTGATGGGGGCCATGCAAGGAGGAGGAGGAGGAGGAGGGCAGCAGGGGCCGGGTGGTGGTGGTGTTGCGGTGGTGCACCTGGTGGGAGGACTCAAGGCGCACAACCTGGCAATCACACTGTCAGGTGGGTGGACTAGGACTACGGTTTGCGCCCTTGTGCCTGGGTCGCTGCATACTCTGTCCTGTGCTCACGCCTGCTGCTCTCGCCTCACCGCTGCCCCTTGGCCTAAAACCCTAACCTGCCATGCGGTGTGCTATTGCCTGTGCAGGCATCAAGGCCAGCTGGTCGCAGGTGCACCACGCACTCATGTCCCTCACACTACCACCATCAAGTGCACCACCCCTTGACGCCACTCCTACTCCCGCCCTCCCCAGCTCCACTCCGCCCCACACCACCACCCACACCACCACCCACACCACCACCACCACCAAGGCCCTGGCTCCTCTGCTCACCACGGACCAGCTAGCAGCGCTCACCAAGTGGGCACTGCCCAGTGAGGAGGAGGAGCGCGCACTGAGGCTGTACCTGCAGGTGTGTCATGATTAGTCATCATCATCATCATCATCATCATCATCATCATCATCATCATCATCATCATCGCACGGCGTTCACGACAGGTGTCATATGATGCTGCAGCAAAAGAACAAAAGATCGCCAGGCAGGCCTCGCCAAGCAAATTGTCCACGGCAGTGCATGTTGCTCGCCTGAGGCTGCGCTCGCATGGCCAAAGCCAGGTGTCTGCAGGTGGGCGGAGCTTTGCACTTGCTGTAACCTTCGCTCTCGCAGGTTAACAGATGTTGGTGTGTGCGCACCCTGGGCGGACGTCTGATTAGCGGTCGCTCGCAAGGTGGTGGCGCCAGCACACACCCCGGCCGCCCCGCTTGCAAGCTACAAGAATACTAAACACACCTTCACTCACTGACGGACCAGGTGATGTGTCTGGTGCTTCACCCCTGCACCCACCCACCCACCCACCGTGTGCAGGGCCAGCACCCTCAGCACATGGGCCGCCTCGCCCCCCAAGCCCTGGGGCTTGCCGAGCGCTTCATGGTGGAGGTGGTTCTGCGTGTGCCGCGTGCCGCCACCCGCCTGGCAGCGCTGCACTACATGAGCACGCTCGACAGCAACGTGCAAGACGTGAGGGTGAGTGGCTAGGGTTTAAGGTTAGGGTTAGGGTTGGAGCTGCATGAGTGCCTCGTTAAGGTTGCTCCTGGTAGGTTTGAGGGTGCATGCCATCCTCACGTGCCTACAGATACCGCCAATGATACCGGTTTGTGTGCATTGAGCGTGGCGCACATCGCACCACACCTCATTCACTCCCTGACTTGACCACAGGCGCTAGTTGGCCTGGTGGTGCGTCCGTGCGTGGCCCTGCGCACCAGTGGCGCCCTGAGGCTGCTGCTGGGCCAGGTGCTGGCAGTGGGCAACCACCTCAACGCCGGCACGGCAAGGTGAGCCATGCATGGAGTGTAGTCACGCTCTGCACTGTCGCTCGTGACGCTTGCTTGCTGGCTGCTAGCACGTCACGGCATCAGTGCGCCTACCTGGCCCCACCACACTGTATCACCCATCATGCCCTCACGCCTCTGCCCTGTCATCATCATCATCATCATCATCATCATCATCATCATCATCATCATTCATTTGCATGGCGTTCACGACAGGTGTCATGATGCTGCAGCCGTCACGAAAGATCGCCAGGCAGGCCTCGTCAAGCAGAGTTCATGCCCCTGTAATGTGCGCAGGGGTAATGCCCGTGGCTTCCGGCTGGATGCCCTGCTGCGCCTGGCTGACATCAAGAGCACCACCAACACCAACACCACTAGCACCACCACCATTAGCAGCAATACCGCTACCAATGGGCCAGGGGGAGGTTCCCGCAGTGCGGCCAGCGGCCACACCCTGCCACAGCAGCCACAGCACCAACACCAACAACAGCAACAACGCACCAGCAGCAGCGCTACGCCAGCGCACACCACCACCACCACCACCACCACCACCACCAGTGCATCCACCAGCAGTGGTGCTGGTGGCGTGACGGGCCGGCAGTCCCTCCTTCACTTTGTGGTGCGCAGTGTGCTGCAGCACTCGCCCGGCGTGTGGGAGCTGCCGCACCAGTTTGAGGGATTGAGAGCGGCGGCGGGCGTGCAGGTGCGTGTCATGGGTTAGGGTTAGGGTGGAGGGATGCATGCTCTGCTGGTCGTGTTTACCGTGACAGCTGGTTTGGGATGGTTTTGCCATGTCTGTAGTGCCTGACAGTTTCCACAGTCGTACCTGACTTGATCGTTGCGTGCGCGACAAGGTGTGTGTGTGTGTGGTGTTTTGCATCTGGTTTGGCGCCTCCGTGGGCATATCAGATGCCTCACAGCACAGAGGCAAACAAGCAAGGCAGAGAAAGTCATGTGCGTGTGCGTGTGCGTGCCCCACCCCCCCACCCTCACGTGCAGGTTGGCTCGGTGAGCGCTCTGGTAGCTGAGCTGCAGGCGGGCTACCACTTGCTGGCGGCGGAGGCGGCACACTCTGCCACCTTGATGGCCGCTGCACTGGCTGAGGGAGGGTTAGCAGGGGCGGGGTCACCAGGGGGCGGGAACGCTCATGGCGGCGGCATTGGGCAGGGCGCGCCTGATGGCACCATGGAGGCGCAGCAGCAGCAAGATGAGGGGCTGGGGGAGGAGGGAGGGTTGGAGGCGTGTGCGCGCGAGGTGGCGCGTGGCGCTTGCGTTGAGACGGCGGGCAGCCTGTCGCGCCTGCTGGGCGTGGTGCAGTCTTTTGTGCGTGAGCGGGAGCAGCTGGTGCTGGAGGGGCTCACGCTACTGGAGCAACAGGTGAGGTGCGAGGTGCGAGGTACAAGGTATGGGCAGCGCCGTGGCCCGCTAGGTGCTAGGCCAGGCAGCGCAGGGGCAGGAAGGAGGCCAGAACGCTGGTGTTGGAAGTTTCTAGGCCTCTTCACTCAACAGCTGGTACGCGTACGCAAGTGAACCATCCTCGGCTAAGAACTGACACCAAGCACACCAGTATGTGCTGCCTTTCGCCCCCTTGTCTGCCCATGCAGATGTTTAGTGAGCTGCGGTCGCTGTCGGGCTACTTTGGAGAGGAGTGGGACGCAAGGGACCCTAGCAGGTGAGGGCAGCTGACCCTCGGGAGGGGGAGGCGGGATGCAGAGCTTCACCCTAGCGACGGCTTGCTGCTGCTGCTGCTGCTGCTGCTGCTGTCTTGCTTCCTTGACGGGTGCCTTTGCAGCCAACTGCCCTGACCATTCACTAACCAGAACATAGCCATGTATCCCAACATGCTTGCTTAACACAGGATCCTTGGGCTGGTGCAGCGCTTCCTGGAGGACTTTAGCAAGGCGCTGGCACTGGTGGGGCCCTCGGACCTGGGCCTAGGGCTGGCTGCCCAAGGGCGGGCGGCTGCACAGGAGGAGGACGTGGCCACGCAGGACACGGCCACCAGCAGCGGGCTGGGTCGGGGCGCGTGCTAGGGTGCCACTTGGAGTATTTGCGTCATGTGTGCAGAACTGAGTGCGCTTGTGGACGGGTGAGTGTCTGCAAACGCTCGGATGATTGGCTTCTCCTCGATGCTGCGGCACCGCCCATTCCTTTCCTCTCCTGCACTCTCCCAAGCCGCCAACCTCCCTCGCTGCTTGTACGTGCGCACGGCACGCGGTATCATTGCACCGGCCAGCAAGCAGGTGCGTGCCTTTGACGAGCGCAGGGTGTGGACAGCAGGCGCATCAGCCGCGTGCATACATAAACCGGCAGCGGCTGGCGGGTTAACATAGAAAACAGTCACAGCGGTGCGCATGTGTGAGCATGGTACTTGGGGTGAGCAACGGCTAGGAGCCCCAGAGGGCACACAGTCAATGGTTCATTAGAGCAGCAGTCAAGAGCCGTGAGGGCTGGTGTGCCGCATCGGGTGGTCAGGAGGCCATCCAGAGGTGCACTGGCGCAAAAGCTGCATACTGTAGTAGCCAGCAGGGTGTAAGCACTGCACAGAGTCAGGCGAAAAGAGAGCTGGAAAAGCCAACGGTCTCTTAGTAGCCCATAGCATGGTCGTTCATACACACGCACATACGCTCTCTCATACACCCTCACGCTCGTCCGCCAGTGCAGTGCGCTTCCAAGGTAAGGTGGTGGTCCCACTCCCGCTGCTTCAAGCGTCCTCACAGCTGGTTGCTTGGGTTGCGCAGCAGCGACTCCCAGTTGGGCGGGCATTGGTAGCAGCGTGCAAAGATGCCGTACTGCTTCGAGTTGTCGACGATGGTCTTGACGGAGTAAGCTATGGCCGTGGCTCCGAACCCAATGTACAGCACGGCGGCCGTGACGCAAAAGATGAACATGGGTCGCCAATTGTCCAGCTGCGGTTGGTGTGGGTGAGTGCGGCAGAAGGGGTAGGGTAAGAGCTAGGGTTAGCAACGGATGCGTGCGCTGGTGGGACCCCCAGGAAGGACACAGCTAGGGCACAGCTAGGGTTGGCATGAACACGCCTAATCTTGCCTCGCTGCTGATCCTTGCTGCCTTGGTTGTCGCGGCTGGGCCACCTCGTTTGCAAGCGCACACACACACTCACCCGCAGGGCCTTCCACGGCGGCAGGGGCGCGGCGGCGCGCTGCTCTGGCGTGCGGTAGATGTACACGTATACGAGGCATGGGATTGCGAACGCCGTGAAGGGCACGCTGATTGCGCTCATGAGCGAGTTGATGGCGCCGTAGAAGGGGAAGGCCATGGCGGCGAGCCAGATGAGCAACGAGATGGGCAGGCGCGAGGGCAGGCGGATGTACCACTTGCTGTGGTGTGTGCCGATGAACTTCTCCCTGCGTAGACAGACATAAAGGGTGCGGTGGGTTGGCTTGATGTGGGCCTCAAGCACTGTGTGCTCAGAGAGCGATGCAGTTGGGGGAAGTTAGGGCGGTGGAGGCCAACTGACTGTAGCACTGCTCACCAGATGTAGAAGACAGGGGTGACGTAGTAGGCGAACGCTGCCAGCTGGTGCAGGATCATGAGCGACACGCTGGCCACCTTGGCCTTGCTCATGGGCACCACCTGGTACCTGCGGGTGGGGTTAGGGTTGATATGATATAATTAGAAGGTTAGGTGGGAGGTGTGCGCCCAGCTGCATCAACCATGGCAGGAGGTTGGCGTGAGGCGTGTGTGGTAAGGAGGTGCGGAGGGGGCGATGGCACCCCGCAGACAAGTGCGTACACCACATACTACCACGCAGCCAGCCCACTCACACGTTGTCCGCCCCTCCGATTTGCGTGGGGAACGCCAGGTTGATGGCAATGGAGTGGGGGATGACGAGGAAGATGGTCCAAAGCCACCCGCCTGTGTAGGCGTACGTGTACTGACGGGGCGACTGCGGGCGGGCACCACACATCGACACACGAAGCAGGGTAAGATGACAATGGTTGCACAGTATATGTCAGCATCAGCATCATATCATGGCTCCTTAAAAGATCTTGAAGGTCTCCCACCCCAGCGCACCACCACCTAGCGCAGGCACAGCTCACCTGCATGGCGTCCATCATCTCCATGGCGATGGCGTGGCCGCCCAGCGCGTTGAGCAGCACGGCAGAGCCTGCGGAACAGCAATTAATCAACAACACACCTTCTGAGTTGTGTGTGCCACAGGCCCGCATGAGCTCTCACTGGCAGGCGCCTTGGCGGTCCCCGAGCTTCATTCCGGTGCACAACCCGCTGACAACTTACCCGTGAAGAAGTACTGGGGCGCTGTGATGAGGCCGTTGGGCTGTGGCGCTGGGTACAGGCGGGCGGCGCTCATGTTGCTGTAGCCCTGGTCGGTCGCCTCCACCAGCAACCTGGGGGCGCAGATGCATGCAGGCACGCGCACACAGGGGTGGACACAGGTGAGGCTCAGTGTGCGGGGCTAAAATGTGGTGCACAGGTGAACGAAAGGGGGGGAGGGGGTGCGTTGAGGACGGTTCATTGGGACGGCAAGGGGGCCACTGAGCGGCACTCATGCATGCGGACCTGACTGCACCCTAACTCAGCCCTAGTGGTCCCATGGCGGGTTCTCACCAGATGGCGGTCATGGTGGTGCCCACCAGCGCCAGCACGTTGAGCACACGGAAGTGCCTGCAGGGGGAGGGAGTGGACGGAGGGATGCAGGTGATGCAGGTTAGGTGCGTGGTGGGGAGGGCTGGAGGCATGGGAAGCGAACAGGGACGGTGAGGGTTGAGTTGAAGCAGGTAAGGGTGGGTAGTAGGTGTAGCAGGGGCCCACCATTGCCACGCCTGGGCCGCCCCGTTTGCAAGCCACACCAGAAGTCGCACTCACTTGAAGGTGGGGAAGAGGGCGAAAAGCTGCAGGATGCCGCCCCAAATCATCTGGAGCTCCCTGCAGGTAGTGGTGTGGAGTGGGGAGCAGTGGGATGGTCACTCGGTGGTGTGTGATTGCATTACAGCGAGGGGCGCGGCAATGCCGGTGCACCTGCCCCCAGGCCCTACTTGTTGCTGCTCACCTCTTGCTGTAGGACTTTTCGATCGAGTACCAGTCGGCGGCGCACGCAATCACCTGCAGCATCAGGGATGCAGGTGAGGTGACAGGTGAGGCACCATTGAGGGCATACGCAGCGCGCACTGCTGCCTGGTGCTGCAACCCTGAAACTTCACTCTGCTGCTGCCCGTGTGCAGGGCACCCCCTGGCCAGGACGCACAAGGGCATCAAACAGCACCAGTTGGCTGCACCCACATGTGCGATGCCCGTGCCCAGCAGCTGCAGCACCTCAACCCTGTCCAGCAGCACTCTAACCCACGGTACAGTACCCACCTGTGCGATGCCCGTGCCCAGCAGCTGCAGCACGATGAAGGTCTGTGCGACGTACGCCACGTGCTTGTTGGTGAGGAAGCCAATCACGTTGTGGTACTGGGTGACGGGCCGGTCCTTGGTCCACTTGCCCTGGTTGATCTTGCCGCGCTTGAACTCCACGTACAGGCAGTTCATCAGGTACTGCGGATTGACAGGCAGGGATAGGGCAGGGATGAAGAGGCCAGGGCAGAGCAGGCAGCATGTGAAGTTGATCTCAACTTGTTTTTAAGACGTCCGGAACACCGCACGCTTGCTCAGTAACTGCATCCCCACCCCACCAACCCCACGCACCATGGTGAAGAGGGAGAAGATGGTGGTGATGAACATGAAGATGCCGCCAGGCACCAGGCCAGCCTTCCACAGCGCTGCGGTTAGGTGACAGTTTGCACAAGGGCACACTCACACGCGTGCTTGTGGTGTGCACGTTGTTCTGCAGCGCAGGGGCCGGCTCAGGCACGCCGGTGTGAAGCCGCTCCACACAACATCACCCGCCTGCTCGCACCACGTCATGCGCACCCGCACCCACACTGACAACTCACCATTTGGCGTGGTGAGCATGATCTGCCCGATCTGTGAGGCTGCCACCGTGAGGAATGCGTCTGGCACCGAGTGGCCCTCGGAGCAGAGGCGGCCCAGGTAGCGCAAGGTGGACTCGTTCCCACGCTTCTTGAAGTCGTCCCACATGCCCGTGGGGGGCACGCCCTCAGCCAGGTCGTCATGCACAGCTGCGGACAAGGTATGGGCGTGGGGATGGTGAAGACTGCGCTGCTGCTTGCCGCTCTGTAGATCAAGATCACCGCACCCGCCGGTGCTGGCGCCCGCGAGAGCCGATCGTCGCCCCTCTCTTCAATCGCGATGAGTAGCCAAGTGGCGGCGCGCGCGCAAACCTCATCCACACGATCGCCCCTCCATCGAGCGCTGCAAAACTCACGCAGGTCGGTGGGCAGCGCCAAGCTGGCCTCGAGCTTTGCGCTCTTGACGGGGTCCAAGTTGCCAGAGTTCGAGGAGCTCTGGCTCGCCTTGGCGAGCGGCGGCGCGCCGTTGCTGGTGCTGGGCGCCATTTTCCTACCGCGCGCAGCTGCTGAGGTGCGTCGATCGCGGTGTGGCGGGCTGCTCCTTTAGCGATGCCCTGCAGGATGTGCCCTGCTCGTACGCTGCGTTTGCGTCTGCAGACAACGTGAGGTCCGCGCGCGCCGATGATCACTCCTGGAGGCGCTCGAGGGCCAACGGAAGGTGGCGAGGCAGCTACTCGCAGGTCTTCGCGCGCAGCATTTCGTCAACCCTGGTATGGGATCCCTGCGTACACCGATCGGGGCG
>QAXK01005602.1:0-10774 GCA_004335735.1 Chlorella sp. KRBP
CCCGGCGGTGCTGCGACGGTACGACTTTTGTACAACAGCCACATGCCACACATACCCAGGGTATGACATGCCGCCTCTCATCATGTGGTATCTGCGACACCACTGTCACTTTCTGGGCTTGCGAGTCAGGAGACAAACCCTATATCCCAAGATGCACCTGAATCGTGGACAATGCTGTGCAGGACCATGTGGTCGAGCTCGGCAAGATGAGCCTGGACTGCCTCATCATTGGCGAGCTGGACCTGGGGCGCGTCTGCCATTCCCTAGGTATGCAGCACAGCCGGGCAGCGACGGGCTGCTGCAGCCTTGCCCAGTAGCTAGCATGCGTACTGCCATGTTGCTGCTGCACATCCATTACCTTTGCTTGTATAGAAGGTGTGTCCAAGGCTTGGGAAGTCCGTGGATTGTATTTTATGGATGGGACTTCACCAGATGAACTGCAGGGTTGTGGAATACATGCACACACATGAGGCTCCCCATTTTGTCCGCGATGTGTGCCTGCAGCTGCTACGCTTGCCAGCCTGGCCGGCAATGAGACTGCAGCTGGCTACATCATGTCAGCCTCTGCGGACAGTGTGGTGAAGACTGTCATGACGTTGCTTGAGGTGGAGGATGAACCTGGCTTCAGCAGCACAGGTGGGCATGCCATTGGGTCAATCTGGTATGAACTGGTGTGTCCAGAAAGCGCAACCAATGCAGCGCTTGCACCTGCATCCACTGCACATGTTGCTGAAGTTGAGAAGGTACACCCTTGCTGTCATGATATGTCAACAACAGTGGCGCTGAATACGCCCTCTTTCCCTTGGTGCAGGTCACGTGCGTGCTGCTGCCAGCACCTGCCTTGCATTCCTGGCCTGTCACCCAATGGGTGCCCAGGGTGATGCCTGCTTGTGGGGTCCCTTCAGGCAGCAGCTGCTGTCAGTTGGGGCGCTGGGTGCGCTCCTCAAGGCCGCCCTCATGTCCTCCAGCGATGACCCTTGCAACAACATCATCCAGCAAACAGCTGCAGTGGGGATCATGTACCTCACCACAATGGTAAGGCGCTGACATACTTGGGCAGCAGCAATCGTTGGCAGCACTTCTTGTATATGGCTTGTGTATGGAAAGCAGCAGGTCTTTGCTGACAGCGGTCAGTCTCTCCCACGTCAACCATGCAGGCAGACATGACAGGGACGTCGTGTGCGGCAGTGTCTGCAGTGCGGCAGTGACCAGGCAGATGGCAAGCTTGCCAAAGTTTGTAAATGGCATACAGCAGCAATTGTCATCTTGCTGCTGTGCAGGCTGGAGCTGTGGATGCAGCCGAGCTAGCTATGTATGCGGCTCTGATGACTGCCTCCAATGTCAACATGGTGGTACGTAGCATTGCTCAGCTGCAAGTGGCTGTTAGTGAGGCCTCTCTTCATCAAACCAATGATATTGCACGTGTTTGACAGCTGGGCATTTGTTGCACAGCCATAAGCCCTCACACTCGGGTTGCAGTGTCATCCAATACAGGTCTTGACCACTTCTTGGCTGGTGTTGTGGTGTGTGCAGGAGTTTCTCATGGCTGGTTGCTGGCTGCTGCTGAAGAACGCCACAAACAGACAGGTCCTGGGCAACGCGTTTTCCTGTAACCCTGCTTCTACCAAGCTGGCAAAAGGGATGATGGAGAAACTGCAGGCCACTGTGGATGTGGCTGATGTAAACGAAGCGGTGAGCTCACACACCATCAGCCCGTTGTGCACCTGAGTGCTGTCGGCTCAACCCTGTAAGGCATCAAGATGCATAGTATATATGCAGCCGCAGCGCAAGCCCTGTAGAGTATGGTTGGCACACGCAATCACAGTTACGCAGCTGTGTCGGTACCCTCCCTGCAGGCAGAGACGCTGATGAAAGTACGCCCCTCAGGTTCAGCAGTGAAGCAGCACGCCGACTCTCGCATTGGCAGCGCTGTTGGGCATGCGCGGGTTGCTTCAGCCAAAGCCCCTGCACAGGGCCAGCAGCGAGGTGAACTGCCAGGTACTGCAGGACCCTGGGCAGCAGCTGATGCTGGTGCTGATGCCGGCAAGCCTTCCACAGATGGAACCCAGCAGGAAGCCATGCAGGCTTCACAGGCCGTGGATGCACCTCCTGAGTCAACAGACCCACAGCATGGGACAGGCACGCGGTGAGCCTCAGTGACCAGCCAACGCATGGCTCTGCTGACTCAGAGCTGCTGTCACCTGCACCAGCAGGCTGACGCATGTGTGCTGTCCCCCGGTGTTGTGTGGCATTGACGTATTGCCTTACCGTGTGTTGTCTGCTGTGAGAGTGCTGTGCACCTTGTGGCAGCTTCTGATGTCTCCCTGCTGCCCTATCAGGCCTGCTTCTAGCAGCAGCACCCTGTACTCTGGTGGGCTGGCGGGTGAGGCCAGCTTTGGAGCATTGGCAGTCAGTGCAGACACCGTGGAGGACAAGCTGAAGCTGGTGGAGACAAAGCGACAGTGAGTGTCGCCGCAACACAAACATGTTGTGACAGTTTCTGGAGCATATAACATGGGAAGCACTTTGGGATGCATTCGACTAGATTGTACAGCTGTTCAAAAAGCTGCCTGAGCAAGAAGTGTCATGTGGTAAGTCATATGCTTGAAGCACTGAGGACTGATCTGATGCACTCACTGCGTGTGTCTTGCTGCAGGAGTGTGCTCATACACAAACTTGAAGAAGCCTCAGGCCCTATAGACCCCAGGTCCCCCCGCACCAGCAGTAAGCCAGCTGCTGAAACTGTCAGGGAGCTGAACGAGACCCTGGACGGTGCTGACAGCAAGCGCACACTGGACAAGATGAAGAGTATAGGTGGCAGGAGCTTCAGCAGGGGTCTTGCCAACGTAAGTGCCATCGCGCGTTCTCACAAACTTGGTTTCACTATGCACTGCAGCTGTCTATCGCATGTGGGTGGCTTGCAAGTAGGCAAGACAGAGCCTACCTGTTGTCAATGCAATGCGTCTGTATACATGCATCTGGAGTAACAGCCAACACACTTGTCTGTATCGGGTGCGCTGCTCTGTGCATGCAGCTGGACGACAAGCTGGGCTCTGAGCTGCAGGACGACTGGGGCTTGGATGTGCTTGTGTGTGTGGGCGAGACCTGGCTTCCCAAGCTGCGGGACGCCAATGGTGTGCCCCAGGGGCAGAGCATGCCAGGCACCAAGCCCGACCCTCAGGACCTGGACGGCAAGGGCGATGTGCCCTTGCTCAAGCTGTTTGAGTTCCTCACTGCCTCCCTGTGCCTGTATGTGATCGAGGAGGAGCCCAGCAGCTGCCCTCTGAGGCGCAAGGCAAACCTCTTCAGCAGCGGCAGGGCTGCCGGCACGGACGGGTGAGACCACACACCTCGCGGGCATGACTTGCCTTGGGCTCTACACCATCATGGTCACCCCGTATGTTGGCCCTTTGGATTGAAGGGCGCATGTGCCACATGGATCGTCAACCAGTGCCTATGTACTGCTTGCATGACCTCCGGCTGCCTGACGTCCCCGCCTTTGTGCACTCCTGGAATGATGCAGGTCGCCCAGCTGGTGGACAGTTGATGCGCCTATGGTGCAGTCCGAGCCCACCCTGAGCCCGCTCATGCTGCGGGCTGTACACATCCTGCTGACACTGCTCCAGCTGCGCCTGCCAGCTGCCTGGAAGAGCATGCAGCTATCAGTGGTGATGCTCTGGAATGCTGCTGTGCAGTCAGGTAAGCTGACTGCCACTGGACCAGTGCTTCCAGGGAGTTTGCATACTCACCCAGCAGCAGTTGTTGTGCTTGAAGGGCTTGGTGACAGTGCTTCGAATACTCCTTACGTACTTGCTGACATGGCTCGGCTACACCGAGCACCCGTGTAGGAGCCAATCGGCTCATGGGGCTTTCGACATCAAAAGAGTCTGATACTTCACTCCAGGCCAGTGATTCAGGGGTTTCCAGGCACAACTTGAACCTCTTGTGCCACTGCCTGCACAGTGGCTGCTGAAGCACACCAGGTACGTGAAGGCATCTGCAGCACACTCCTGGACCTTGTCAACAGCAGGCTGTGGCCGCCTACACTCAGGGACATGGCAGCTGGACACCTGCAGTTCCTCATGGTGAGCTGCCACAGCGGCCCACATTGTGTCAGCTGCTGTACTTTGGCTGTGACACAGCACAGGCGGCCTCCCAGGCTTGCTAGAAACCGTAGTGTGTAGCACATGCAACAGCCATGCAGGTCTGTTTTATGAGTGTAAAGCGCCGCTTCGGAAGCGTGACGATTGGTAAATGTATGACACCACGTGGTGCCTGCATGCGCTTGCACCTGGTGCCTGCCGCAGGAGAGCCACAGCAATCTGGTGACCCTGGGTGAAGAGTGGCAACGAGAGCAAGCTCTGGCTGAAGCCAGGCAGCGGCGGCAAGCAGCTTCAGACGCCCTTGCCGCGGCATCGTCGGCTTCCAGCAGCAAGAAGCATTCCGGTGCCATCAGCATGCTGTCACTGTCAGGTGGCACGTCCAGCAACAGCAGGGCAGCACCTGTGAAGGCCATCTACCCGCTGCCTTTCGACCTTGCAGCCTTCCTCAACCCCACAGCAGCAGCAGCAGCAGCCCACAAGGCCAACATGGGTCTCAAGCAGCCGCCACCAGTTGACCCTGTGCAGGAGGCCCTGAAGCCTGCTGGCAGTCACCCTGGGCTCGTGCCGCTGCTGCTCTGCTATGTGGGCATGATGAGGACAGGCCACCAGATGCTGGAGCTGCGGGGTGCAAGTGGGATCGCACGCATGTGCTTTGCCGCTGCGATGGGAGCGCCGTCTGCAGCTCAGTTGCTCATGGAGACCAAGGCAACCGCTGCGGCAGCAGGAGCTGTCAGCGCGCTGGTGGACCTGCTCAGGTATCAACATAACCTTCCTGGCTCAACATATGATTTCCTTGCATAAGGATTAGCATTTTCTGATATTACGACTAGCACACTGGGCTCGAACTTTTGCAGACAGTTGGCCATGGTTTTTCAAGAGCAATGTCTGCAACTCGTCCTGCAGGTTGAGTGCCACAAAGTTGATAGTGCTGGAAGACGGGGGCATGCTACCTCCGCCCCCCAACCTGTCACAGCTTGTTGACAGGGAGTACAATGTGTATGAAAGGGACATCAACAACAAGCAGGGTGAGTCAACAAGTGCCTGCTGTGCCTGTCGGGCACTGTAATGTCTGCGATAAGAGGCAGCCGATAGCACTGGCAACAGTAGTGCACCATGTAGTATTCAGCTCACACTGTGGCTCATAGTGTGGGCATGTGATCTCTGGATGTTGAGTTCCAGACGCTTCTGTGCTGCTGCTGCTGCAACTTCGTGTGCCGGTCATGCAGGTGTGCTTGAGGTGCTGACCGCAATCCTGGCTGCACTCTTGAACTTGAGCACGCTTGTGGCCAACCAGCCCAAGATAGCCAAGCGGGGTATCATGGTGCTACTCAAGACCAACTCCAGCCTGTTCCAGCTTGTCAGCGACAAGGTGGGTCATGCAGGGGCTGAGGATGGCTGTCATACTGGTCAGGCTGGTTGGTGCATCTGCATGCTGCTCATCACAGCTGTACCTCCACTGCCACTGGCCAGCTGCGTTTGGTCCCGGCAGGCTGCCTGCACAGCCTCCCAGACATGCCTAGACCGTACAGTGAAGTTTAACAACAGAACTGCTGAGACTGCCCAAAATGAACACTGCCACCTCCTCACCCTGCCCTGAAGACCTGCTCAATGTTGGATGCGTGCACCTGCTGTGCTGCAGGAGGCGCCCTCTCAGGCGGAGATGAAGCTGCTGGATATGCTGACAGCCGTCCTGCAGAACCTTGCCAGCCACCCAGACAACCGCACCGTCATGTACAGGGCTGAGCTGGCAGGCACTGCAGCCCTGGACCGTATGCTGGAGGGACCCTCCTCACCAGAGCCCACAGAGTCGTCTGCAGCACTGCTGGCAGGACGCATCACTGCCAAAAACACTGCCAGCAGCCCCCAAAGGCAGGCCGCCACTGGTGGCAGCATCAGCCGCAGCGACTCCCCTGTTGGACCGCAGCCTACGCGGTGCGAGTCACCCCCAGTGGGAACGGCTACAGCAGTGCGCAAAATTCAGGAGCAGACTAGCCTCAGCAAGTCCTTGGACACGGCGCTGTCGCCAAACACAGTCGTGAGGCCAAAGGTCATGTTCCCGCCCATCTCCCGCAGCACTGCAGGTATGCTTGCAGCAAGTGCTGGCACCAGGGAACAGTGGATCAGGGCAGCCAGCCCCCCTGCTTCTGGCCAGCAGCAGCAGCAGCAGGGCCAGTCCCCACCAGCCTCGCCCACAGTGGCAGGCCGGGCCTCGCCTAGCAGGCAGGGAGCTCGGGTGACAATAGGCGCCAACCCACCCCACACAGCCGGCACCAGGGGTGGCACAGCTTACGGCAGCAGGGCTGCCACCAAGAACCGCAGCATAAAAAGCCGCGCAGCCACAAGTGTTGCGGGACTGCCTGGCAGCCCCATGAGCGCACCTGACAGCCGCGAGCAGTTCCTCATATGGAGCGACCAGATCTTCGACAATGCCTTTGCTGACTTTGCGACCTGCGGTGACGGCAACGCTTCGTGTGCAGCGGAGCCGTGGTCGAAAGCAAACCAGGGGTATGTGATCCGATGACTTGCGTTGACAATAATGCATTCATCCCACTCGGTCATGATGCTGCGTCATACGAAGGTTGGGTGAGAAAATTGGATCTCGTAGAACTGCACCCTAATGACCCTCTAACCACATTGCATGTGTACCATGCCACAGGTCATCACGGCAGCCCCTGTTTGACCCACAGACAGGCGAGTGGCTGCAGCCTGAGCCAGGAGCCACACCTGGTCTGCAGCAGCTGCTCAGTCGGCCACTCAAGCACCTGTGGCAGGACTCCCCGGAGTCCCGCGCACGTGACGGCAACGCCCGCTGGTCACCTGCTGTGAGTGAGTACAGGCAGGCGGCCCTGCAGTACCCCCTGCAGCATGCAGCCGAGGGGCTGCTGACCACAGACCCGCCTGATGACCTGACAGAGCTGCAGGCAGCCACGGTCACCTTCACAGCAACTGGCAGGTGAGGGCGGGAGTATGTGCGCCCACTCCCTGAGCAGCGCTGGCCTGTCTGCTGCTTCTGATGTGGAATGGTTGGACGAGTATCTCAGCACTTGTGGCAACAACTTGTTGAACTAGTGAACCTCATACCTTGAAAATGTGTGTGCCTGTGCAGGCTGGATGCTGTGGGCACTGCGGTTTTGGAGCGACCCTCCACAGCACAGCGTGACCGCGGCCGTGTGCCACTGACTGTAGTGACAGCAGAGCAGCCACAGGCAGATGGTAGCACTTCAGGTCAGAGGTCGGCCAGTTCAAGTGCCAGCGGCAGTGCAGCAGGTGCAGCAGCACCAGCAGCAGCAGCAGCAGTCACATCACGCAGCACTGTGTCCAAGGTCCAGGGTGCAGCCACAGGCAGGTCGGACACAGGTAGCAGCTCCTGGCAGCGTGAGCAGCAGCAAGCGCCCACCCAGTCCATGCAGTCGCCTGCAGACGCAGCCAAGTCAACAGCATTGAAGGTGGGCATGCTGGACTAGGCGAACCATGTTGATTGCACAACTGGCATCCTTCAACACACGTTGAGGTCCCACGCATGGCGTGGGACGCCTGTTTGCTCCCATTGCATGAGTGGCACATCTCAGAAGCTTCGTACACACACTCCAGCACGACATGCCTGAGCATCAGGCTTCCATGCCGTTGCTACAATGATGTGGTGTCTGTGTGCACAGGTTGTGCTGTCACCACAGCGGCCACGCACAGTGATATCATTCGAGAACCGCTGCTGGAGCTCTGATGGCTCAGGCAGCAAACCAGTGCTGTCCATGTTCCCTCACACGGAAGGGGCCAAGGTGGGCTGACGGTGTCTTCACTGACTGTCCTGGCATGCCAGTGGTATCAAGCATGTGAAGCTGCCAGTGCGCCTGTGTGATCTGCTTACTTGGGAACCTGACCAGGGTGTGCTTGAGCTACGCGGGCTTGGTATGCATTCCCTGCTGTCAGCATATGGCACCAGTGAGGATATGCGACAGAGATCCGTGCTGACGTCCGACAACCCCACAAACATCCGTGACGTATTCTGAATGCCTGTGTCTGGTTGCCCTGTTGGCAGGTGTCCGAGGGCCTGTTCACGCAGTACCAGCTGCCGAATGGCCGCACCGCATTCCTGTACTACAACGCTGGGAGTGCCATGGACGAGGCAGAGTTTGCACCTGTCGCACCCCCTGTGCGCCCCACTACAGTGCCCCTGGCTCTGCAGCAGTCCATGCCCCTGGCCAACGTGATGAGCTTGATTGCCAAGCCACCAGGGACTGCCCCGCCCCACAAACCCTACAAGCCAGTTCCAAGGCTTGTACCGCTGCCTGGCAGCCACACGCTGACCGTGATGCGCCCTGAATCACGCTCCACAGACAGCTACGGGCAGCTGCGGTCAGACAACATGCAGCTGTTGTTGCGGGCAGAGGTGCGGCATGCAGTGCCCTGGCTATGGCACAACACTGACACCAAGCCCACACTCATCATATACAGCGTACAACACACCCTTGCATGGCCATTGACCGCAACTGCCAGCTAAACCTGACGTAATGTGAAGGCTGCTCGCCACACATGCAGCACCTGTGGTCATGGTACACCACGTGTGTCCTCACTCCTGCAGGCCATCATGAAGAGCCAGACCATCACCACAGAAGAGGACATCCATGTTCCTGTGGCGGAGCACCGTGAGCCCTGGACCCTGCCAGGGAGCATCTTCAAGCCACGTGTCAAGGAGTCTGATGCGAGGGCATTCTATGATGGGCCAGCGGTGAGCAGCAGGGCAGCTTGCCGCAAAGTGCTGCTGGGTAACAGCCAGCAGCACGTGCTGCAAGTGTATGCATTGAAGTACATGTGTTTCTCAACCCGTGCTGCATGTTGATGCCACACTGTGCCCTATGTGAAAGCCAGCAAGAGTCCGTCTCAGCTGCTGCACTTGACCTTGTGTGTCTGCAGACCCTGGAGAAGCTGTTCAGCCGTGACTGGCAGCGTGCCTGCGGCAAGGAGAAGTTCACCAGTATGCTGGCGAGGGAGAACAAGGGTAACGCTGCTGGCAAGACTGACAAGGTGGCCATGCAGGAGGTGCAAGACATGCTGAAGAAGCACTACCAGGTGAATTAGCTTTGCAGCAGATCAACTGTAACTTCCTGTATCACCGCACTACCAGGATGAGGAGTGTCCTGGCTGAGCCACGGAGTGTGCACCCACAGGGTACCTTTGCAAATGACCTGTGAATGCATCCTGTGTGGTGCATCTTGTGTGGCGGTGTTGTGCCACTTGCGTTTCCTCAAGGTACCTCCCTACCCCTGCGCTGCAGATGATATACTCCTCCTTCATGTACTACGCCACGGGAGGCAACGACCCATACCACATGCCGCTCAACTCCTTCACGTCCTTCTTGGACGACGCTGCGATACCAGACCCCGACAGCCTGTCGATCAAGCGCAGCGACTGCGACACGATCTTCATCGTGTGCAATTTCCAGCCCGACAAGAACAGCCCGGACGTGGCGGTCAACGACGAGCACGCCATGATGCGCTTCGAGTTCCTGGAGGCTATTGTGCGCCTTGGTAAGGCGGCGCCGAGCAACGCGCGATGTGCGCCCCTAAACTTGTCACAGCGCGTTGACAACGTGCAATGCTTGCATTATACTAATGAACAGCTTGGTAACGACGAGCGCCGCTCCTTGCCTGCGCATTTCAACGAGCAGCACGCCTCTCATCGGCTCACTCTGCTTGCATGCATGGTTTGTTTCTGCTGCAGCCCTGGCCAAGTATGGCAAGGGGCAGAGCACTGATGACTTGGGTATGGCTGTCGAGATGTTCTTGGAGCGCAACCTAGTCCCACGCCTGCCTCCGCAAGCACAGCTGGTCTGCAACGACTTCAGGACGGAGCGCTTGTACACAGAAGAGGTGGGGTGGGATGCCTCAGACCTTTGCGCAGCAGCCTTGATTGCAAAGCACTGGACAGCCGCTGGTTGTGTAGGCCACCATGACACTCCCCCTCTGAGCAAACGCTGCTAGCAGCTCAAATATGGCATGCAACCACACTGTCCGTGCCGAGATTCAGTGTTGAACATCCACGCATGGCTGCTGCAGGTGGACCTGCTGTTAAAGCAGCATCAGGGCATGCTCAAGGCGCTGTACAGCCGCTACCGCCTCAAGCCCAGCGGGGGAGGCCTCAGGCCCAAGGTCCTCAAGCTGGATGGCTGGCTGGCACTGATGGCGGTACGTGGCACATATGTATCTCAGGGCCGTCTGACTGCGTCAGCCATGTGCGCTTGGTGAGCTGAACAGGCTATCTTGACAGGTACAAGTATTGCGCTGAAATTTGCCTCTGTGTGTTGCTGGTTGCAGGATGCCCGGCTGATTGACAGCCAGTTCACACTCGTGGATGCAACCCTGTCATTCCTGTGGAGCCGCATGTTTGTCATTGATGAGATCAAAGACTATGTCAGGTGGGGCTGCTGGCCGCCAGCAGTGGCACTGCACAACAGCAACAAACGCCGGTCAACAACTGCAGCCCTCTGCAATGGTGTAGCTAGCCAGTGTTATGCAGGGACTGTGTTGGCACTGATGCCTGTGCTGTCAGCCTTGACACGGTGTGCCAGTGTGGGAAGACATGCCATGTAGGCCAGGTAGGCTACCTGCACACCGTCTGAGAGTCTCAGGACGCCTTCATAAGAATGGTTGGGGTATGTGTGTGACGGCAGTTGT
>QAXK01005610.1:0-19605 GCA_004335735.1 Chlorella sp. KRBP
GCTGCAGAACTACGCTGGCCTGTCCTTGGAGAGACTGGACGCCCTGCTTGCCTCCAGTGGCACACAGAGGGCGCACGGCTACACCAGCAACCCCCTGGCCCTGGCAGGCCTGCTGGCGGCCCTCCAGTCACAGGGACGCGTGACATTCGACCAGGGCATGTACAGGTACCAACCCACGGGCAAGTCGCCACAGGCACGACGCACACGCTCACCCAGCCCACCTGACGCCACCTCCACCTCTGCCCCTAGTGCCGCCCCGCTGCCTTCCACGTCGCCCCGGCCTCAGACGGAGCGCAGCAATGGCACGGGTGGCCTCAGCGGTGCGGCGCCCCTCCCCCTGGCAGCAGTGCGCAGCCCCCCACCCTCCTCCTCGTCCCCAGCCCCTGGCTTCATCCCAGAGGACGACTGGGGTGCGTACGAGAGCACCATCATGACGCTGCTCACCAAGTACGGGGGCCTGCCCCTGGAGCGCCTGCACGACCTGCTGCAGACCTCCATGGTGTGGCCACGATACAACCGCACCCCCACCCAGCTGGCCTCGTACCTCATGGCGCTGGTGGCGGCTGAACGCATCACCATGGACCAGGGAATGTACCGCAAGGCGGGCACGCCCCTCGCAAGGCGTACCCCGTCCCCCTCCTCCTCCTCCTCCTCCTCCTCCACTAGCACCACTAGCAGGTTGGCAGGACTGGAGGGTCTGGTGCTGTCCACCCTGGCGTCCTACCCTGGCCTGACACTGGAGCGCCTGCTCAACCTGCTCAGGCTCACCAGGGACGCGCCAGCGTGAGTGCCTTTGCATCTGCTGACGCACATGAGGTAGCAGCGTGTGAGGAGGTGTGGTGTGTGGTGCAATCACCCCGCTGACCTGTTGTCTTGCCGCCTGCCCTGATGCATGGTGCGTGGTGCGTGGTGCAGGCGTGACCTTGAGGAGGAGGCCCTGGCCGCACTCCTCAGCAGCCTGGTGTCCCAGGGCAGAGCGCTCAACGACGGAGGACTCTACAGGGCGGCAGCGGTGCAAGCCACCCCGCGCCCACCCACGCCCTTTCAGCCCGCCGCCTCCCCCATGCCACCCACGCAAGCGCCCACCCGCAGCGCCAGGGCCACCCAGCCGCCCGCACCCGCAGTGCGCGCCATGGAGCCTCTGACTGAGGAGCAGACGGTGCTGGTCGAGTCCCTGGGCTTCCCCACGCAGGAGGGACTCACGGGCTTTACACCCTTTGTAGAGGTGAGGGCAGGGCTGGGAGGGGGAGTGCATGCGCTGGGGACAGCTTGCCGTGCCAACTGTGGTGTGGCTGGTGCTGAGTGCCGCTGCCCACACGCGTACGTGTGGCTGCAGGTGTGGAACGGTCGTTGGGCCATGATTGGCATGATGTTCTCCATCCTGGGTGAACTGCGCACGGGTGGGGGCGCGCTGGAGCAGCTTGGCGTCACCAACCTGCCATCCATGGGTGAGGGAGGGTGCTGCAGCTGGGCAGGAGGTAGTGGTCTGCGCGCTGCTCCCACCTGCTGCACCCGTGCGCTGGCTGCCTCACCTGGGGCTGACATGCCTTGCCTTGCCTTGTCCTGGTGCGCAGAGCTCTTTTCCATGCTGTCCACCCTGTCCAGCGTTGCTGTGGTGGGTGGCGCCGTGCTGACGGCCACCCGGTCCTTCACCGGCCGGATGGGCGCACCCGAGCAGCAGCGCTACCTGCGCTTCCTCAGCCGCACGCCGCACCACGAGGAGCACCCCGAGCGCTTCCCAACAGAGGAGCTGCGCCTGGTGCGGCAGGCTGAGCTCACCAACGGGCGCGTGGCCATGGTGGCCTTCCTGCTGGGGTGCATGATGGAGGCAGTCACGGGCCGAGGAGTGGTCGGACAGGTGAGCGGCTGGCGGGGGGTTCTACATCAAGGGCTAGGGCTCCGAGGGGGGCGGGCGCTCTGAGGCAGCAGTCTTTGGCTGTGCTCACGCCTCTGTGTGCCATTGCTGTGCGCGTGCGTGCCTGGCGCTGTGCAGGTGGTGCTGTACCTGCGCCTGCTAGGCATCCTTGGGCTGGAGTATGGCGTGTGATGATACTTGGTTGATATGTCACACCACACGCCATGTCATTCATGGTTGAGCTGTCGTGGATGGGATTGGTGTCTGTTGGTTGGTGAGGCCGGTGGTGCTTGTGTGGGTTGCGACGCCAGGTGCAAATGCCGCTGTTTGTCGCCGCCAATATCAGTATGTTCCGGACCGGCCACAGCAACATTGTTGTACTCCCTGTACAGAAGCTGCCGTTTGCAGCGCGGTTGGTTTTGTAGGCGTTAGCATGTAGGCCGTGTTGGTGATCAGCGCAGAGGTTGACATGCGGCGACGCTCCACTGAGCATGACGTGGTCTCAACATACGACTTGCAAGTACACGGCGAGGGTACAAGGAAGGTCACGAAGGAGAGAGCAGAACAGCTCAGGCCTCCTCCGCCTCTGCGGCCCCGCTTGCCATTGCTGCGTACTCGGCCTCAATGGGGTCCACCACGTCCCCTGGGTCCAGGCCCGCGGCAGCCATGGCGTCCGTCAGCGCACCCACCTGCGTGCGTCAGCGCACGGCCACGGGCACAGCGCGGGGTTGAGAAAAGCACAGAAGCACCGTATGACGACCGGCAGCCAGCAGCAGCGGCCCTGAGCATCTCGCACCTTGGTGGTCTCCTGTCCCAGGCACAGCAGCAGCTCGTCCAGCTCACCCTGGGTCGCCTCACACCTCTCACGGTGCTCTTCCACCTGAGCAGCGTACACAACACGAGGTGACAGCACGCCTTGGCAAAGGCATCCCATCCAGCGCCGCTTCATCCCTAACACCCAGTACCGCACGCACCTGTGCTGTGAGGTCGGCCACCAGCTGCTCGTACTGCCGCCTGAGCTCCTCGGTGGCCGCACCCACGCGCGCCTCATACCCCTGCTCCAGCGCCACCACACGCGCCTGGTACGCCGCCTCCAGCGCATCAGCCCGTGCCTGGTGCTGCTGCTGCAGCTCAGCCTCACGCCGCGCAAGGGTCGCCTGCAGCTCACCCGCCAGCTGGGCCCTCTGCTCGCGCACACGCGCCTGCACCTCCTCCTCCACGCGCTGCCGCTCCTGATCAGACCTTGGGGAGGAATCCCTTGGGGTGGGGTCCTGCAGCTGGTCAGTGGGTGGGCTAGTCTGCCCCTCACTCACCACGAGTGCGTGCCTGCATGCCGCCACCAGGTGAGGGTCGTGGGCCAGGTGCTGCATGAGGGACAAGGCGCGCTGCAGCGTCAGAGGTGGGCTGGGCACGCCCTCCTTCAGGCTGGACACCACGGTGCTGAGGCAGGATGCGCCCTCAGCCAGCTGTGCGCCGTGCGGGGGCGTGGCATGACTGCAGGGCTGCTGCTGCTGCTGCTGCTGGTGCTCAGTGGGCGGCAGCGGCTGCTGCTCCTCCTGTGACTGGTGCGCCTCCCCAGCAACCTGTCCCTCCTCCTCCTCCTGCTGCTGCTGCTGCTCGTCCTCCCTTACCGCACCGCCAAGCGACAAGACCACCTCCCCTCCCTCATCAGCTGTGCCCTCAAGCCCCGCCTCCGCCGCCGCTGCCGCTGCGGCCTGCAGCGCCCCCTGGTGCTGCAGTGCCGTGGTGTACTGCTCACTCCACGTCAGGTACTCATCCGAGTTGGCGTAGTCGGGTTCCTGTGCCAGGCGCTCCTGCACCATGTAGTACTGATCGCACAGGGACTGGTACCACTGCTGCCACGCGTCACTGGTGTAGTGCGCCACCTCATCAGCTGTGTAGCCGTGGTGCAACATGGCCTGCAGGAACATGTCACCCTCACCACCCTGCTGCTGCTGCTGCTCACACTCCACACCTCCGCCACCAGCGCCACTCCCCTGCCACGGCTGCTCTGTCGCCACCACCTGAGCTCCCTCCTCCCCCTCCTGTGCTGCCGCTGCAGGCGCCTGCACCAGATCACCACAGCTGTCCCCGTCCCACGGCCCCTGGCCCCCCTCAGCGTCCCGCTGCGCCACGTGCATGGGGCCATCACTCTCCCCCTCTGTTGCAGGAGGTGTGGGCGCACCCCACCCAGCAAAGGTCATGGCGCCCACCTGGCTGCCTCCCGGGTGCACAGGTCCCTCTCCTCCACCCTGGTGCTCCCACTCGTGCCCCTCCGGCTGCTGTGGGCCTGAAGCCTGGTCCGCCACGTGGTTCACATGCCCACCTCCCTGCTCACGCCCCACAGCAGGTGCAGCGGTTGGCTGCTGGTGCACTGGTGCAGGTGGGTGAGAGACAGCCACGTTGGGACGGGGGACCGTCGGCGCAGCAGGCGCCCCGCCTTCCCCTGGGATAGCAGGGTCAGGCTGCAGCAGCATTTGGTGCGAGTACTGCATCCCTGGATTGTTCTGCTGCCAGTTGCTGCATATGCTGATGAACTGGTCCGAGTGCTTGAGGGGGTCAGGTAACTCCCAGGGCAGGGGACCGTCCAGCTTGTGTGCTGCACCTGGGTGCATGATGCGGTCATACTCGTCAGCATCAGCGGCCGACGAGGCGGAGGAGGTGGTGGCGGTGGTGCTGGTGGTGGTAGTGGTGCTGGTGGTGGTAGTGGTGGCGTCGGGCTGCTTGGTGATGGTGAACGGCCAAGGGTCAGCCCCGCTGACGGATGGCACTTGTGGAGGCGGGGAGGGGTAAGGGAGGGTGGGCGGTCCAGTGGGCTGGGGCAGCGGTGCCACCACCCCATCACTGCCACCTTGACCACCAGGTGCAGGTGCCTGCATGAGAGGCTTGAGCAGGGTGCCGGGCTGCTCCCTGTCCTCGTGCTCCGCCCCGCCCTTGCCACTCGGTGCTGGCTGGGCAAAGGCACTGAAGGGTGTGGGCATATTGGCGGGTGCGGGCAGAAAGGTGAAGGTGGGTGGGCCCGCGCCACCTCCTGATGGAGGCGAGGGGCGCAGCGGGATGAGCGCGGTGAGGCTGGAGGTGCTGCCCGCGCCAGGGGAGACCTTGAGGCCGCCGTGCGGAGCATACTTGCTCCTGTGGAGAGCAGGAGGACAAAGGAGAACACAGGATGTCGCTCGGGGGCTGGACACCTCATCGGTGCCTCCCACCGCAGGCAAGGATGTGAAGACGCATGCATCACTCACTGCAGCCCGGTCAAGTCCCCGGCCTCTTTCGTAGGGCCAGCGTCGTCACGCGGCTCAGGCGCCCTCCTGGTTGGCGGAGGAGGGGCCGCTGCCTCCTGCGCCACCAGGTGCTCCTTGCCTCGCTCCACCCAGCGCTTGAGCTGCACGCGCGCACCCACGCGCAGGAGCATTTTGCGGGCCAATGGGCAGGGCGGCGCCGTGCACACGACCCGGACGTGTGGGGGGGCGTGTGCCCCACCCCAGCGCATCCGCTCACCTCCTCGTTGTAGTAGGTGTTATTTGGTGCCCCCAGTGACGCCACCGGCTTCTTCCGCCACTGCATAGATGGCGCGAAGCGCGCAGGCGCGCAGGGCGGGCCGCTGATGAGAAGGTGGGGCGAGGAAGCGCCTCACGATGCATCGTGCACTTGCACGCACCAGTGACCATCCGGACGTCGCCTTGCGCTCATCTGCGCCTGACGAAGCGGACTCCATCTCGCTCGCCTGGTGTGCGCGCGAGTGGAAGCGCGATGCGAGTGCGGGAAGCCAAGCGGCGTGTGCTAAACGTCGAGGATTGCAGCTCTGTGGCCGCTGTACAGTGCGCGCTGCTTCGTGCGCATGGGCAATCTTTGGCCCACACCTTGCGGCACAGCGCCTAAGCATAGCGCCAAAGCATAGCAATTGCAGCAGTGGATTACAACACTCCTCCTCAAGTAGGCCTCAGTCCAGGGATTGGAAGCGACTTGTGCGCGTGTGGCTGCGGCGGACACGATGCAGTCCCTGCAGAAGGAGAGCTCGCTGGCAGTGCGGGCGCCAGCACGGCAGCGCTACCATCAATGCACGAGCAGGCCGCCCATCCTCCTGCAGGTGGGTGCACCTCGTGCTGCAACCATGGCGATCCAGCGCCACAGACGCGTGTCGTGAGGACACACACCAGCTTTGCTTTGGGGCCAAGCCGTGCAGGCCTGCAGGGTCCGTTGCCGCGCCCTGGAGGTGCCGCGTGAAGCCAGCGCCAGCGGCCTGCAGTCCTCCCTGTGGTCCGACGAGCGCCTCCTGGCCACGCCTCTCGCCCAGCTCATGGAGGAGGCCGCCACGCTGCGGGACGGGCACTACACGTGCATCACCTTCTCACCCAAGGTGTTCATCCCGTTGACGCGCCTGTGCCGTGACTCGTGTGGCTACTGCACCTTTGCCACGCCACCTCTGCCCGGGCGGCGCGCCTACATGACCCTGGACGAGGTGCTGCAGGTGGCGCGCCTGGGCGCTGCACAGGGATGCACCGAGGCGCTCTTCACGCTGGGTGCGCACCAGAAGGGACCTCACCACACCAGGTTGAGAGGTGCACCAGGCACCAGGTGCAGTCCAGCGCCTGACACTGTGAGGGGCCCATGTGCGTGTGCAGGTGACCAGCCCGAGGCCAGGTGGCCCCAGGCCGCTGCTGAGCTGTCCTCCCTTGGCCTGAGCAGCACCCTTGAGCTGGTGGAGGAGGCGGCGCGCCAGGTGCTGCATCAGACGGGCCTGCTGCCCCACATCAACGCGGGCATCATGGACGAGGCGTGGCTCAGGAGGCTCAAGCGCACCTCGGCCAGCATGGGGCTCATGCTTGAGGGCACAGCGCCCTCACTCATGATGCCAGGTGAATGGCAGGGGTAGCATGGGCAGCACTGCAGCGCCTGTGCCGTGTGATGACATGATCCTCTCCACCTGCTGGGTCCCTTGTGTGTGTAGGTGGTGCGCACCACGGGTGCCCTGACAAGGACCCCTCCGTGCGCCTGGAGGCACTGGAGGCAGCAGGGAGGGCGGGGGTGCCCTTCACGACAGGTGGGAGCAGGATGGGGACAGACAGAGCAGCAGTGCAGCTCCACAGGAGGCACGTGGCTCCATCTGCTCCTGGTGGCACACGTGTACTCACAGGAGTGCTTGTGGGCATTGGAGAGACAAGGGCTGAGCGGCTCACTGCCCTGCGCGCCATCCGCGCGTCACACGAGCGTCACGGCCACATCCAGGAGGTCATCGTGCAGAACTTCAGGTGTGCGGGCATGGACGGGTGCGCGCAGGGCAGGGCAGGGCAGGTCCACCCGCATGCCAGAGAGTCTGTCAACATGCATGCACACATTGTGTGTTCCGCCCCTTGCCCTGCAGGCCCAAGCAGGGGACGGCTATGAGCAGCTGGGCAGCCCCTCCTCTCTCTGAGTTGCTGTGGACGTGCGCGGCGGCACGACTCATCATGGGACCCACAGTCAGCATACAGGTGCGGGTGATGGGGATGGGAGGTGACGCAGACGTGTGCAGACGTTCCTGCCCCGCTGAGCACTCATCACTGCTGTGGCCGCCCTGTGGTGCTGCAGGCCCCTCCCAACCTCACGCCGGAGCCTGATGACGCCACGCCCTGCCACCAGCACGAGGGTGGTGGGGGTAGTGGCCGTGAGGCGGCGTGGAGGTCCCTGCTGGCTGCCGGCATCAACGACTGGGGGGGCATCTCACCCATCACACGTGACCACGTCAACCCTGAGGCTGCATGGCCACACCTCCACGACCTGGCGGCAGCCACAGCAGCGTCAGGCTGGCACCTGGTGCCCCGCCTGGCCGTCAACCCACCCTACCTGTCCCTGCGGGGGGCAAACAGCACGACCATTGCTCGGCCTGCGCAGGCAGGCAGCAGCAACAGCAGCCGCAAGGGCAGCACGGGTGCAGGCAGCACTGTTGCGGGCACCAGGGAGCCGGTGGAGTGGATTGACAGCACGGGAGGACGCAGCAGCGTGCTGGCTGCAGTCCTCCGTGCCTCAGACAGCTCTGGAATGGTGCGAGGTGAGGCACCCCACGCTGCCTGCTCGACCCTGAGGATGGGGGCCTGGCCTGTGACCGCTCGCTTTTGTTTGCTTGCGGTGGTGCGCGCAGGCAGTGACTGGTTCGCCGGCAGCGCTACTGCAGCGCCGCCGCCTGAAGCGGAGGCCGCAGACCAGCAGCAGCACCAGCAAGGGGACGGTGACGCCACATCTCTGACCATGAGCCCCGTCCCCGCCACCACCACCACATTGCACAGCAGCGTGCCTCCTGCGCGCCCCCCTCCTGCGTCCCGCTCCTGGCACCTCATCATGACGCGTGATGGTGACGTGGCCGCCATGCCGCGGCCAGCGCCCGATGTGGGCCCCGTGTCGTCGCGCGTGCACCGCCTGCTGGACCGAGTGATGCAGGTGTGCTTAGGTTTGGCGGGGCACCATGACTGCCGCTACCATGACCCGTGCTTGCAGGAGCAAACGTTGCCGTGCTCACTTGGTGTGCCTTGACCTCAGGCTGCGTCAGAACCAGCGCCCGAGCTGCCCAGTGCTGGGCGGGTGGGCCCCCAGCACTGGCCCCACGTGCAGCATCAGGCCTCCAACGTGTTGACGGAGGCAGAGGTGGCCTTTCTGCTGAGCAGTCGGGGTGCAGACGCGTTGGCGGTGGTGGCGGCTGCTGACCGCCTGCGTGCGCGCGTGTGCGGGGACCGCGTCACGTACGTGGTGAACCGCAACATCAACTACACCAACGTGTGCACGCTGGGGTGCAGCTTCTGCGCCTTCAGCAAGGGCAAGGTGAGCTGGCTGGTGGTGTGGTGTCTGTGGGGTGATGGCAGGCACTTACGTGTGCTGCCACGCGTCTACGGGCATACACCACCTGCTTTCCCTTCCCTGTGCAGGCTGCGGAGCAGTTGCGTGGTCCCGCGTACCTGGTGCCCATGGAGGAGATCAGCCGACGCGCCGCTGAGGCCTGGGACAGGGGGGCCACGGAGGTGGGCTAGCAGTGACGACTCTGAGTTTGTGCACTTGCTTGTTCGTCAGTGTATGAGCTGTCATGCGCTTCGCACTGCGGTCTCACCCACGCCTTGCAGCGTCGCCTTATGTCCGCGCAACCCAGGTGTGCATGCAAGGAGGCATTCACCCAGACTTTACCGGCCGAACGTATGTGGACATCCTGCGTGCGGCCAAGCAGGGCGCCCCACGCATCCACGTGCACGCCTTCAGCCCGCTCGAGGTGCACCAGGTGCGCGCTGCCATGCAGTGGTTGCTGGGTGTGCGCTGAGAGAGCAACGCATCTGACCAAAAATCAAGCGCCCCAATGCCGTGCGCAGGGTGCTGCCAGCCTGGACATGTCCCTCCCGTCATACCTCTCCCTCCTCAGGGACGAGGGGCTGGGGTCCCTGCCTGGCACGGCGGCAGAGGTGCTCTGTGACGACGTGCGCGCGGCGCTGTGCCCCGACAAGATCAGCGCTGGCCGGTGGCTTGAGGTGCGCCTAGGAGGCGCATCTGTGGGTCAGCAGGCACTGCTCAGGCGAACAGCACGCTTTGCCATGCTCACCGTGGTTGTTTGCGTGCAGGTCGTGTCTGCCGCACACAGCGTGGGGCTGCGCACCACCAGCACCCTCATGTTTGGGCACCTTGAGGCAGGGCCTCAGTCCTGGGCACGGCACCTGGTGGCACTCAGGGACCTGCAGGTGCGGTGCTTGTGGGCGGGCGCTTGCCCATGCATGGCACTGAGCGCAGCACCCACCCACATGTGGTGCTGGCACCATGGCGCATTCGTCCATGCAGATGGCCACGGGCGGCATCACCGAGTTCGTGCCTCTGCCCTTTGTGCACATGGAGGCTCCCGTCTACCTGCAGGTGGGGAATCGCTGTGCACTGCATTTGCGCCTTTGCAGTGCGGTGTGCTGGGTCCGACTACAACTACACACAAAGTGCCGCGGCTGGTTGCAGGGCCGTGCACGGCGGGGGCCCACGCTGCACGAGTGCGTGCTGCTGCACGCCGTGGCGCGCCTGGCGCTGTACCCATTCATCACCAACATCCAGGCGTCCTGGGTCAAGATGGGCCCGGACCAGGCGGCGGGCTTGCTGGCCGCGGGCTGCAACGACATGGGAGGCGTGCTCATGAACGAGAGCATCACGCGCGCAGCAGGTACGCTGGCTGGCTAGCATCATCAGGGCATGGGGCTCTGGCGATGTGAACGCGTTGTAGCCTTTCACTGTCTTCCGGCGTGCGTGTGGTGTGCGCAGGTGCATCCCACGGGCAGGAGCTGCCAGCTGGTCGGATGGAGGAGCTCATACGTGCAGCTGGCAGGGCCCCGGCGCAGCGCACCACCTTGTATGGGCAGCCGCCTGAGAGCCAGGTGGCCAAGTCGCTGAGCGCTGTGGCTGACGTGCCGCTGCAGCCCCTGGTGTTCAACCGGCGATGAGTTGCTCGTCTCCTTTTGTACCCTATCCATGCAGTTTTGTTGGCAGCATTCGAACGAAGCAGGAATCCTCAAGTTGCTGCTCAACGGCATCACTGCACACTCGTGCGCAAAGGCACAGCACAAACACTTTGCAACGCAACGCGCGGCGCGCTGCTGCATGAGATCACTGCATCTGGCATGTCCTCCTGCGTCAGGCCCGCACGCGCAATGGGAAGTGGGAAAGCACCAAAGAGCGTGCGTCCCCCAGCCACCTTGGCGCACGGTGTGCCCGCCACCCGCCCTATGTATGCACACCGCCCTGGACTGCCGATGTGCACGTGGCCGCTCCTACTGGCCGCCGTTCTCCAGCTGGGATTCGAGGTACAACAGCTTGTACATCATCTGGATGACTTCACTCTTGTCGTACGGGATGATCTTGAACACCAGGCGGGACAGGTCCGTCATACTGGCCTCGTCCACCTGGTTGCTCTTGAGCAGCGCGTACCTGCAAGAACAGGCCCAGGCAGTGCCACAGAGACAGGATGCTGAGCATGTGACAGAGACGCCATTGCGGCGGCGCTCGTGCGTTACAAGAGGAGGCAGCAGCTGCATCCCCTCCCAAGGGTCACTCACAGCTCGTTGAAGGCCTTGTCTCCAATGAGGTCGAGGCAGGCGGCCCGCTGCAGCATCATGGCGCTGCGCATGTGCTGCAGGCGCACGGGGTCAGGCTGCCACCCCCCGCTGCTGCTGGCTGGGTGGTTCTCATCCAGCCCCTCGGCCTCCTCGTAATCGTCCTCGTACTCATCCTCCTGCAACTGGCAGGTGCACCAGTAACACAAGGGCACCCATCAGCGCATGCTGTGCTGGCCGAGGCCATGCGCGCCCACGCCCTGGTGCTCCATCCTCCCACCGCCCACACCCGTGCGCACCTCTTCCTCTCCCTCCCCCTCGGCACCACCCTCATAGTCCTCCTCGGCGTCCTCGCCCTCCTGCACCGCAAACAGCACAGCACAGCGCAGCACGCGGCACTTGCAAAATCTGCTAAATCATCCTGGCCTGCTTGGTCGGTGGCAGGACTCACACTAACCACCTGTCAACCCCGCGTCCTGACCCACCTCAATCTCGTCCTCAGGTCGGTAAGGGTTGTCGTACGGGTTGTGCACCTCCTCCTCCTCGCCCTCCTCCTCGTCATCCAGCTGCAGCCCCGCAACGTCAGCAGCCAACCCCGCCACTCCTGCCGCTGCTGCACCTGCTCCTGCCTCCGCTGCCGCTGGTGTGGGCGCCTCTGCCTGCACGGACGCCGCCGCCACCACAGCTGCTGGCCGTGCGCCCACCAGCCACCCGTCTCCTGGCAGCGCGTCCCCGCCAGCGGGAGGCGTCCCATTGCTGCCAACCGCCTGCACACACAAGAGGAGCGCAAGCATCCGCTGTCAGTTTGCAAACAGGAGCCACAAGCGCCAGCCCAGCAGTGCATCACGCATCTGCCTGCCAAACACCCTGGTGTCGAACACGTCGAAACTCACTTGGTCGTCTGCTTTCTGCTGAGCTGGGAGCGCATCCCCCGCTGCACCTGCCTTGATGGTGCCTCCAAACACAAACGCCTTGTCCTTGTTGCTGACGGCTGCTGTTGCCGCCACAGGCTGGGGCGGCTGGTCCATGTTGCCTGCGTGCACGCGTGCAGCATGACGACATGCCTCCTTGAGCCAGCCTGGCGCACGCACCTTGAAGCTGGCTGGGCTAGCGCACTCCAACCGCATGCTGCACCCACTCACCCACAACGCGAATGACGCCCCCAGCTGCGGCCGCACCTGCTGCAGCTGCGTCCGGCTTGAGTGCCCCTGCGGGCGTTGCCTCCGCGCCCCCTGCACCAGCTGCAGCTGCGCCCCCTGCTGCTGCAGGCCCACCCGCTGCCGCGGGAGACGGCCCTTGACTGGAGGGTGGTCGAGCACCAGCCTGGCCTGCCTTGCCTGAGGACGTCCGTGTGAGCTGCGCACACCACCACCAGCGTCGCAAGCAGCGGCACACAGGACCACGAGTGTCAGAGTACCCTCCTGACTTGCCTGGCAGGGACCCCTGCCACCCCATCCACTGCCCATGCACCCGCTTGTCAGCCCCGCTGTTGCCAAAGCAAGTGCGTGCGCTTACCTTGGTGGTCGAGGAGCGCTCCGCCATGGCCAGCAGGGACTGTTGGTCGGGCAGGATGATGCCCAGCTCCTCTGACTTTTGCCGCACGCACGGCAGCAGCAGCAGCTTGTACGTGTTGGGCCTCCGGTTGGCGTTTTGCGTGAGGCACCGCTTGATGACGTCCGACACGTCCGGCGAGTAGCCAACCACGGGCGGGTACTTGCCTCGCAAGATCTTGAGGATGAGTGCACCCTGCACCCACCACAGCAGCGGGGAGCAATGAGGATACCCCTGTGCTGCTCCTGTGGGCTGATGCTGCACGTGCCGGCGCCGGCGCGTGATGAGCCGCGTGGCGCACCTGGTTGTCTGCGTCAAAGGGGTGCCGCTGCACGCAGCACTCGTAGAGCACCACTCCCAGCGCCCACACGTCGCTCTTCTCGTTGTAAGGCTTGTCCTCGCACAGCTCCGGGCTCAAGTAGTACGGCGTGCCCACGATCGTCTTGGCAAAGTTGGTGTGCGTGCTGAGGATCTGCGCGCGATGGTCGGCGATGGGCAGCACGGCCCCATCGCTGCTGATCCCCCTAGCTTGCTGCGTCCCGCACGAATACGGACTCGCCCGCTCTGCGAAGAGGAGCCTCCAGCAAACCTGCTCACCTTGGCGACACCCATGTCTCCGAGCTTGACGTTCAAGTCGTCGTCGAGGAACACGTTGAGCGTCTTGATGTCTCTGTGCAGGATCTTCTTGGAGTGCATGTGGTTGAGCCCGAGCAAAATCTGCGCCACGGCGGCAGGCAGCAGCACCAGCACGCCCGCGTCATTCCCTGCTGCCGTCCCTGCTGCCTGCGCTGGGTCGAGGGAACCCCACTCGGTGCCGCACCTGCACGAAGAGCTTCCAAATGAGCTCCTCAGGCAGCACTTGCTTCTGCTTCTTGATGTAGTCGTGTAGGTTGCCGTTGGACGCGTACTCGGTGATGATGTAGAGCTTGCCCTGCGTCGCACGGGCGTGGGGCGATGCTGCGTCTCGACCTGCCGTGCGCAAATGCGTGTGCGCGGAGCCCGGCCAGCAGCGGCCCTCACCCGCTCCAGGAAGGAGTCGTAGTACTTGATGATGAAGTCCGAGTCGAGCGAGGACAAGACGCGGGTCTCGCGGATGCACTCTTCCTGCTCCTTGCGGCTCATGCCTTGCAGGTCAATCTCCTTCATCGCGTAGAGCATGCGGTCCACCTTGCGCACCACCTTGTACACCACGCCATAGCTGCCGTGCCCCACCTTCTCGCGCACGATGAAGTCCTGCGGGGCGATGGGCGAGCGAGGCACACACGCGTGCGGCACCCAAGTCCGGCACCCTCCTGCGCCTGGCACGCCACCGCTAGCATCACCACGCTGCGAACGCACGTCGTATGTGCTGCGCGCCATTGCTGCTCCGGGCTGTGCTCCGCTCTCGATGACCCAGCAGGTGGTGCTCGCCGAGGGCGCCGCGATGGCCTAGCGCAATAATCAGCAGCGGTTGCGGAGACGCACTGGGCTCCACTGCATCAGCTGCTCCTCCCGCATCGCCCTGTGCGGGACTCCTCTCGCCTCTAAGCGCTGCTCCTGCTGCGCCAAACGACGGGCCAATGCCACTCGCAGGACCTGCCTCGCAGTTCTCCGACCACACTGGGACTGCTCGCTCGCTTGCTGAGCTCCTCCTCTGCTCTGCAGAGCAGAGCCCGGGCCATGCAAACTTAGGGTGCAGGAAAAGTGGCCAAATCATCACCGCTGCTCCTTCTGGCCAGGTGCAGCAGCCTCAGGAGGCGCCAGGAAGCGGTCCAGCTCCTGCTCTGCGGCCTCACTGGCGTACTCCTCGCTCCGCTGGCCCGCAGACGCCAGCCACGGGTGCGAGAGCGCAGCTTGGGCAGTGGGGCGCTCCAGGGCGTCCAGCGCGAACAGTGGCGTCAGGAAGGCCTCAAACTCCGACGCCTGGCACGGGAAAGGGCAGCAGCACCACAAAGCGGGCCCCCTAGGTCGGGCAACCCTGGGGATGCACCGTGCACCGTGCGTGTGCCATCTCATCACCGTCACGCCCGCAGAGCCTCACCTGTGTCTTTTCCCAGGCGAACTCACGCTGCAGCACCTGCCGCAGGGGGTCGTGCAGCAGCTGGTAGTCGGCCTCCAACTTGAGCCGCCCGCTGCGGCGGAAGTACACGTCACGTAGCAGTGCCCGCTGCACCACCTGCAGCCACCAAGTCGCCAATAGCTGGCACGCTGAGCATCAGCAACACAACCGAGGGCTCTTTGTACACAGCCCCTGACGGCGATGAGCACACCTGGATGGGGAAGGGCCCGAGGTTGCACACGATTGCGGCCAAGTGCTGCTCCATGGCGTCCAGGGGAGCACGCGGCGCTGGCTCCTCCTCTGCAGCAGGGCTGCCGTCCTTGTTGCCGCTGCCACCACGCGGTGGCGCGGTGCTGAGCTGTGGCATGCTGTACGAGTCGCTGAAGAGGTTGGTCCCTGTGGCCAGCCACCAGGCCAGGCACCCCACCTGCCACATGTCGTAGCCCGCCCCAGCCCCGGCAGCGTCCCCCACCAGCTCCTACAGGTGCGGTTGACGGCCACACAGGAGGTGTGGCAGGTGGACGGCAGATGAAGGACGATGTGTTGCGCGCTGTGGTCACCCACCTCTGGCGGGCGGTAGGCGGGGTGTGTGCCGGTTGGCGTGAGCAAGGGCATGTCGCCGGGCAGAGGCGTGCTGGCTGCTGCGGCAGGCCGTGCGGCGCCAAAGTCAATCAGCCTCAGGGGCACACGGGGCAAGCTCTCCTCGGTGATGGGCACAAGGGCTGAGGGGCTGACTCGCTCCTGCACACAGACGGCGCAGCACACCGCTTGTTTGTCGCTGCACACGAGTGAGGGTGGACATGGCAGTGGTTCACCCTGCCGTCAGACACGTGATTGACCAGGTCTCACCACGCGCCACGGCCACCATGTGCGCATGCTGGGTGGGAGCGCACTGCCAACGCGTGCGAGCGCCTCAGCCACGCGCGCCCCCAGGCCTGGCTGGTCCTGCGCTGTGTTGGTGGTGTTGAGCGGGAGGAACGGGCCGGGGAGCATCAGGTGCTCAGGGTACACGGCGCGGTGGACCAGCCCTTGACTGCGGGCAGGTGCGGGCGCGTGCACACGTGCATGTGAGCGTCTGCGCATCGAGTTCGGTCGTCAACAACCACAGCACCCTTCAGTGTGTGCGTACCCGTACCTGTGCACTTGGTCCACCGCCTGCAGCGTGCGCCTCACCAGCCGCTTGACCACGGGTAGTGGGAAGCAACCCACGCCGGGGGGCTGGTCCTCAACAGAGGCCTGGCTGTAACCTGTGGCGAATTGTGATGGCAAATGTCTGTGGCATGTGGTTGCACGCGCTGGTCAAGGTCGGTTCCCTCTTTTGAGGTTGCTGACGCACCTGACCTGGTGGATGCCGCAGCGCCCGAGGGGTGCTGCTTGTCGGCGTACGCCTGCAGAGCTGCCAGCAAGCCATGCCCATACCTGCAATGCGATGGGAGCACCACGCACCCGCAAGGAAGTCGTCAGGAGCGGCACGCACACAGGGATGGTGTACGACCCGTGCTTGGCACCCGTGCTCACCTGTCCATAGCCACGGCCAGGCTGTCACCCAGCAGTTGCAGCACCATGCACCCATGCTTGCCGCTGCCGGCCTTGCTGGGTGCCTCAAACCAGTCGAGCAGGGGCACCGTCAGCGAGGTGGCAGGCGATGCGTCCCCCTGTGCCGCGGCGGTCATGTCACGCTCCCTGCAGGCTGCGGCGTGCCCCTCCACGTCAGCATCCTTGCTCACCTGCAAGCACGGGCGCTCCACCCTCCTGTCAGGAGGTCGTCGCGCACATTTTGTCGCTGTGCAGCTTCCCAGCCACGAGGGGTACATACCTTGATCACCACCATGGCAGGTTGTTGCTGCTGTTGCGTGCCGGGCGCCCCAGCCGCAGTCGCCTCCGCCAACCACAGCCAGGTGAACCGCCGCTCGCCTGCTTGCCGCACCAGCCGGTACTGGCCTCCAGGCCCCTGCACCTCGTCCCCGGGCTGGAAGGGACTGACCGGCTGTTGCGGCGCGGTCCTGGCACGCCGGCGCTGCCCTCCTGCAGCAGCTCCCCCGACTGGTGGTGGCGCCCCAGCAGGCGCGCTGATGGCCGCGAACGGCAGGGGTGCGCCACTCCTTGCTGGTGCTGCCGCCCGCTGCCCAAGCAAGGCACAGGCGCCAGGGAGCTCTGGCTGCAGCAGCAGCCGTGACGTGCAGGCATGCTCGCCCAGCAGCCAGCGCAGGGGTGGCGGCTCCGCGGCGATGGCCTCCGCCAGCTGCTGCACCAGGCAGGGCGGCAGCCCCACAAGCCGCACGCTGCTGCTAGAGGTCATGCTGCTAGAGAGCTCTGCTCTGCTGCTCTTGCTGCTGTGGCTCCGGACCATCCTCAACGACTTCCACCAGAAAAACGTCTCTCTCTGCCGCGCCACGCGAGATCCGCCCCCGCCATCGCAGTGTGAGCTGCAGCTAGTCGCCATGCAGTGCAAATCCCAGCAGCGGTGCCATCGCGCCGGCGCCAGGAGCGGCAGGACAGAGGTGTCCCGCGTCGTGCCAGCAGCCGCGCAGGCGCCCATTGCGCACAGCGAGGCACCAGTGCACGGGAGAGGCAGGCGGGTGAGCAGGCGTTCGCTGTGAGACTGCAGGTGAGGTGGCGCTCGACCCAATCGTGGATCCGAGCGCCTGGGCGCGCCTAGCGCTTCATTGCAGGGTGTGCGCGCTGCGGCGACCGGCCCCGACAACAGCAGCGGCGGATTGCTGCAGCGCCTGGGTCGCGTGCTCAAGGACAAGGCGGCGGGAGACTTCGACCGCTTCTTCAAGGGCACCAGCAAGACGCGCGAGCGCTTGGGGGTGAGCAGCAGCAGCAGGCGTGCCCAGTGTCCAGTGCGTGTGGTGCAGGCAACGGAGGATCCTGGATGCGCGGGGGCAGGGCGGTGCTAGACGCCTATGCGCACTTGGTGGCATGCTGCCCAGGTAGTGGATGAGCTGCTCAACCTGTGGAGCCTGGACGACTACGAGCAGAGCTTGGAGGAGCTGGAGGAGGTCCTCATTGTGAGTGCTGACGTGGGGCGCTCGCGCGCTTGCGCAGCATTTGCTTCTTGCGGCCTGGCAGCGGTGTCGGCAGACGGGGACAGTGCTGCCTCTACCAATGTGCAGGCGGCTGACTTTGGGCCCAAGACGGCGCTCAAGATTGTTGACCGGATCCGTGACGGCATCAAGCGGGGCAAGGTCAAGAGCGCCGACGACACGCGCCGGGCACTCAAGGACGCCATTGTGGAGCTGCTGACCCAGGGGGTGGCGCGGGGCTCTGCGGGCAATACCTCGGTGGCGTCACGCAGCAGCGAACTGGTGCTGTCAGGCGCCAAGCCAGCGGTGGTGCTCATCGTGGGCGTCAATGGCGCGGGCAAGGTGCGGCTGGAGAGGGCGCGAGCTAATGGTGCTTGGCGTGGGGAGCAAGAGGAGCCTTGGTCAGCTGCTCGCGGGGCTGCAGCAGGTGCGCACGCTGCTTGCCTGTGCGTTGCATGCGTGCTGTGCAGACGACGACCATTGGCAAGCTGTCCCACAAGTTTGCCAGCGAGGGCGCCAAGGTGTACCTGGTCCCTGGCGACACCTTCAGGGCAGCAGCTGCTGAGCAGCTTCAGGAGTGGGGGCGGCGCACCAACGCCGTGATGGGACCCTTTGTGGAGGGGGCCAAGCCACAGGATGTCATTGGCAAGGTGGGTGGTGGTTGGGGGTGCCCTTTTGCCCCTGAAAAGGACCCTAGCGTGTGCCCAGCTTGCCGTGATGGCGCACCAAGCAGCGCGTTGCGCGCACGTTGTGATTTGGCACGCAGTGCTGTGAGGAGGCCAAGGCGCGAGGGGACATTGATGTGGTGGTCTGCGATACGGCGGGTCGCCTGCACACGGCGTACGCACTCATGGAGGAGCTCGAGGTGAGAGGGATGGCGGTGATGGTGCTTGGGGGAGGGAATGACGGGGAATAACGGCAAGGGACGGGTGCAGCATGGGCAGATGGTCACTCAGTGTCTGTGCCACGCCGCGGCACCCACACCACCACCTTGCAGGCGTGCAAGGCGTCCATCAGCAAGGCCCTGGGCACCAACCAGCCCGACGAGACGCTGCTGGTGCTGGACGGCACCACGGGTGAGGGTTAGGGATAGGGGGGGCGGGCGAGGAGCACTGCAGGTGCACGAGGTGCTGTCTCAAGCTGTGATGAGTACGCTGACCGGCACGTGCAGGCCTCAACATGCTCAACCAGGCGCGTGAGTTCAACAGCTGCGTCAAGCTTACGGGCCTCATCCTCACCAAGCTGGACGGGTCAGCACGCGGAGGCGCAGTGGTGAGCCCCAGGGTGGGCTGGCATGGCGGGATATGGACATGGCCAAGCGTGCCACAGCGAGGAGAGACGGGGACGCTCGTCAAGACGTGCGGTTCTGCCCACACGCGCACACCCAGCGCACACCGCTCATCTGCTTGCGAGAGATCGCCGGCGCCAGATGCAAAGCTCGACACATGTACCTCAGCAATCACGGCCGCATGCACGCAACGCCACCACACGCAGGTGTCCGTGGTGGACCAGCTTGGCTTGCCAGTCAAGTTTGTGGGCGTGGGCGAGACGCCAGCGGACCTGCAGCCCTTCAACGCCGAGTCGTTCGCTGAGGCACTCTTCCCCAAGACGCCTGTCCCTGCGTGACGTTGATGCTGAGCCTTGTACATCATGTTCTGTGCTTGAAACTTGCTGGGTCCACAATCGAGCGAGCGCATGATCACGCTATGGCCAGAACAGATTCTGCAGCTTGAACCAAGGCTGAGGTTTAGGGTGGCGTGCACGCGTCACGGCGAGCTGCTGTAACCTGCGTGAGCCCACGAGCTGCCGCAGCTGCACATCAGCACGGGTGAGCCTAGGGTTGCGGGTAGGGTTAGGGTGGCGTGCACGCGTCACGGCGAGCTGCTGTAGCGTGCGTCAGCCCACGAGCTGCCGCAGCTGCACATCCGCACGGGTGAGCCTAGGGTGGCGGGTAGGGTTAGGGTGGCGTGCACGCGTCACGGCGAGCTGCTGTTGCCTGCGTGAGCCCACGAGCTGCCGCAGCTGCACATCCGCATGGGCGAGGGTTGTCTGTGGGTCTTTAGTGCCAACCAAGCTGCCGGCTACAGCCAAGTG
>QAXK01005611.1:0-23676 GCA_004335735.1 Chlorella sp. KRBP
CTGCTGCTTTCCGTCATCCCCTTGCTCTCCCACACATCCAATGCCCACCTGGCGCATGTGTCTGGGTCCTCCCTGCTGCTTTCCGTCACCCCCTTGCTCTCCCCCTTGCTTTCCCGCACGCCCCCTTGCTCTCCCGCACACCCCCATGCTCGCCCCCTTGCTTTCCCGCACACCCCTGTCCTCGCCCGCACACCCCATGCGCACCTGGCGCGTGTGTCTGGGTCCTCCCGACTGCCCTCCGTCACCATGCGTAGCTGGTGGTGCAGGTGCGGGTGTGTGTCGCAGTAGGGCACCCCGTTGAGCGTGCTCAAACGCACGTCCATCCAGGGGTAGTGCACTGCCTGAAGAGCCATGAAGATGCGCCTGTACATCAAGTCGCGTGATCATTGGGCTGGGCGTGCGTCTTGCGTGCCAACCATGAGGACCGCAACCGATTCAGCGCGTGGTGAGGGCATGGTGTGGGCGCAGATGCACACAACAGCCGGCTGGCACCGTGGTGGCACCGAGTTTCGTGCGGCAGATGCATCCACATCCTGTAAAGTTGAAGTTGTGCACAGGCGCCCCCCAGCCCTGCTCCTGTGCCTTGCCGCGAGGTGTGGCACATCTCGGACATGATAATAACATCGGACATGATAATAACACAGACGGCACCAGTGCACTCCCTGCCTGGCTGCAGTCGCCTTCCTTCACCAGGCTGATGGCCTGGGCTGCCAGTGCTGCATGCTGCTTGCCCTCACTACATGCCTGTCCGACAACCGCAAGCAGTGCAAGCAGATCTCTCCTCGCCCACACACGCACTTGTTGAGCAGCACCTGGGCGATGCATGCCGAGCCGTTGGGCGCCGTGGCGCTCTGCAGGCGCGTGATGGCGTCCGCCGACCAGCCCTTGGAGGCGCCCGTGTTGCTGCCGCGCCAGAACGCCACAGGGCGACGGTCCAACTGCGGTCCATGGACGTACAGGTGTGTGCGAGTATGTAGCTGCATGTGTATGGGTGCGTCCTGCGGTCAGAACTGGGAGAGTGTAGGTGTGGTGCAGCAAGAGACGTCATGCATTTGCGCTACACACCCAAGGGTGGGGAAGCGAGGGAGCGACCACAAGTCGAGGTCTCACGGGCTGAGCAGGTACAAGGCCACCTTTGTCCCGCGCCCACTGCCACGCTGTAAAGGGTGCGGATGAGAGCAGGTGCGCCCCATCTACCCACCTACCCCCTCCCCAAAGCGCACCAGGCTTGCCGTGGCGTTGGAGCGCCTGAGCACGCACTGCACGTATCCCTTGGACAGCTGGTCGGGCGACACGGCCAGCTGCCACGTGTCGGGGTTGGGGATGACCCACCCACGGTTGTACTGCCGGCACCGCTCACGCTCTGCATGCAGGGCGGTACAGCCGGCGACACACTGTCCTCGCTGCTGATCCGTGCTGCCTTGGTTGCTGCGGCCTGAAGCCCCGTTCGCAAGCTACACACAGCTGCTGGAGAGCATCAGTGGGCAGCCCATGCCCACCTGCACTCGGTGCCTGCTTCTCCCATTGCTGCACACACCCTGAATTCACGCTCCCTCCACCCTTTGCTCCTTGACCCACTGTCCCATACAAGCCACCGGCGCACCTTCCGCCGGCATTGGTTCGGCCATGGGCAGGCAGGTGGTGTCTGCCTCGTCCTCATCCTCAGCCACCCGCGCCGCCTCTGCCTGGCGGTTGCGCCCAAACACATTGTACTGCGCCCAGCACAGCGGTACAAGTCTAATGCACACGCTGGTGCACTGCTCTCATATGGGTGCAGGCAGCGGCGCCCGGTCGCAGCTAGAAGCACAGTCTTGCAGGATTCGCACCTGCAAGACGGGCATTTGCAGCCCGCACCGGCGAGGGTTGTCCATGAATGCAGCCTGCAGGGCACCATCACACCATCATCACAGCACGCCCGTGTGATGGTGCGCCGTGGCCACCCGCATGATGGTGCATCGAACGCATGAAGTCAAACTGTGCCATCCGCGTGATGCATGACTGCACTACCTAAGAGTCGTGTGCCGTGCTGCCCCCATGCACCACATGCTCACGCACCGCAAACTCCAAATCGGGCACGTCCTTGTACACGCGCAGGCCAATGAGCAGCGCCTCAATGAATGTGCGCCTGCTCGCAGGACAGGAGGCAGCAGGCAGGACGGGAGGCAGACGTCAGTGGCCAGCCAGGTCCTCATCAGCTCACGAGGTGCTGCCATGCAGATGCAAACCAAGTCCCGCTGCTTCCGGCAACGTAGACCGCGGACGCGTCACACATCACGCAGTCCCCAAGTAGTCTGCTTGCCAGAGATGGCCGCGCCAGATGTAAAAGTTCACTCTCACACACACACGCAGGTTGGTGGACCTACCTGTACAGCGCGTAGGGGTCACGAACCATGCCGAACGCGGGACTGCCGCGGTCAAAGACGGTGCTCCTGCTGCTCACGTACAGGCGCCGGTTGAAGATCTGCACACGTGGCAGACGATGATGCAACGGTTTGGAGTAGTCACCAGCTCACCCAACCTCTCTGCCCCCACCACGTCGTGATGAGGTGCCCCCGGCGCGCGCATGATGAACTCGCCTTGAACGCCTCCACGGAGGGGAGCCGCTCAGTGTTGTCCGTCAAGCTCTCGTGCATGCACGTGTCTGGCAGCTGCAGTGCAGGCCATCCTGCTGGCTTGACGCACTGCTGCCCGTGCGGCCAGTCGGACACGAGCGGCCAGTCGTGCGGCCAGGGGCGCTTCCCAGCCTGCAGCTGCGCCACCCATGCAGGCGGGCCTGGCGGCACTGAGACGGCAGCTGCCTCAACGCAGGTGTCTGCGTGTGCTGTTGCGGACAGGAGCGCGGCCCATGCTGCGGTGAGGAGCGCCAGGCGCGCGAGCGTGGCCCCCGGCAGGAGCATCACGGAGCTCCCGGCACCAGCTGGTGCAGGGCGTTGCCGTGTCATGCTGCTTCTTGCGGGAGCCGCTGCGCTATCCTGCATCCGCTGATGGTGGCGCCATCGTCTCATCGCCTCATCGTCGCCGCAGCGCCATTCTCAAGAGCAAGAGCAAGAGCGTCGAGTGATCGCGGACTCGCAGCTTTCTCGACTTCTCCTCCCGCAGTTTGAACTTGTTGAACGACAGCTCGCAATCGCACGCCAGAAATCACGCCACCTTGGCCGCTGCAGAGGGGCTGCTGGCCTTGGCGGGGGACACCTTGGCCTTGCCCACCGCGGGGCTGGCAGGGGACGCTGCGGCGGCCTTGCTGGCGGGGCCGGTGCCCAGGTACTTGCGGCCCTTCTTCTTGCCCTTGAAGTAGCTGGGGTACTTGTGCTGCGCGTGATCGCACGAGTGATGACCATCAGAGGGCCAGGGGGTCAGGATCACAGCCCGAGTGGCGGGTGAGGATCACAGCCTGAGAATCACGCCCAATGGAGCAGCTGCACCCTGCAAACTGTGCTCACCATGAGGACGGCGATGTAGATGCCTGCGCCGACCACTAGGACCAGCACCGTCACGAGCAGCACGATAAAGGCGAGGAAGCTGTTCTGCGCCGCCGTCGCCGCCTGCGGTGCGTGAGGACACCAGCCTCAAGCCACATATGGATGATCAGCCTGTGGTGGCAGGCTGGCTGGCAGTCTGCACCCAAAAGGCCCCTGCGCCCAGGCGACTCTCCATCGCCATCCGGTGGCCAGCGCGCACCTTACGCGGGTCCACCCACTGCGCTGCGTTGGTTTCCCCATTGACGAAGAACAACTTCTGCAGCAGCACCACCATCACACGGGCAGTGAGCACACGGCTGAGAGCGCCCCCAGAGCAGCCACACTGCTCACGCGGCCGTGCCCCACGGGACCCACCTTGCCAGCCCGATATGCGTTGAAGGTGATGTTGTCCCAGGTGAAGCTCTCCACCCACTCCGCACTGCACGCAGCAGCAGCAGCAAGCGGAGAGAGGGGCAGGTGAGCCGCTCGGCGAGGAGGTGGCGTGAGGAGGCCCCCCTTGGTCAGCCTCCTTGGTCAGTCAGAGCCAGAGCCTGCACGCACGTCTCTTCCTGTGCGGCCACCAAGCTGCAAGCAGCCGCCAACGCCAGGCCCGCTGCCTGCGCCAAGTGCTGGAGGGCCATCGGCAGGAACAGCGAGCGAGCGTCTGCGCGATTGCGCTGAGCAGCGATTCCGATTGGCAGAGCGCTGTTGTGCGTGTGTGCGTTCGCTCTCTTCCTTCTGCGCTTCTGCCAACTTGCAACGGCAAATACTCCCGAAGCGGCCTCAGGCCAGCGTGAGCATGCTGACGGCGTCCCTGGGGAAGTCCGGCCTGAGGGCCAGCACCGCCTTGACCTCTGCCGCGTTGAGCCGCCACGTGATTGCGCTCTCCCCGCCCCAGTAGTCGCGCAGCTCCTCCACAGACTCCAGCCCAAGCAGCAGCGCCATCTGCGCGCAGCAGCACCAGTGCGAGCAAGGCCAGGAACGTCAAGCGCCTGCTACTCTGCCGCTGGCGTGCCAGGCGTCGTGGGGTAGGGTTGCCTGCCCCAGGTCGCGCTCAGCTCGACCAGGGCCACGCTCAAACACCGCGGCACACTCCAGACACCGCAAAGGCCCATACTGTACCTGGTTGAGGCGAGCGAACTTGTCGCGGATGGTGCGCTGCGTCAGCTCACTGGCGTGGCTCACCTGCATGCACACAAGCTCCACACCCAGTGGGTTTAGAGACCCACTCCAACGGATGGCACCTCGTGCGCAGTTCAGGCACCACCAATTGAGCAGCTGCACCACCACCACCACCACCACTAAAGCACCTCTTCACCACCACCATCATTAAAGCAGCTGCACCACCAAGCGCTCCAAGCGCACCAGGCTGCGCATGTCCCGCTCCAGTGCCAGTCCTCCCAGCTGCGTGAAGGCCTTGCGGGCCAGGAGCGCCTCCAGGCGGGAGGCCAGCTTGTCCAGCACGGCACTCACACACGCCTGCACACATCATTTGGGTGAGGTGACACATGCCATGACGCAAGCCAGGTCATGACGATGTTGAGGTGCAATGCATGCACACAGCTCACGCTTCTAAGTGCGCTTCAGCACATGCCACCCTGAGAAAGCCTTGCATTCCCAGGCCCCAGTCCGCTGCACAGGCACCCCGTCCTTGCTCTTGCTCTCTGCTTGACAGCGGGTGTGCCGCACCACACACCTCGTAGTTGGCGCTGGTGAGCAGGGGCTGCAGCCAGGTGAGCAATGACTTGACGCCCACCACCAGGTGCGTGACCCACCCGCCCGCCCCCGCCTCGCCCGCACTGTACTCGGCTTCACTCAGGCTGTAGCTCGCCTGCAGCCATACGACAGCTCAGGCACGGCACAACGTGACCATGCAGCAAAGGGATGGCAGGCGCTGCAGCTTGCCTGTGGGCCACGAAGGCTTAACCCACGCGCAGCACAGCGTGATGAACACGGCAGTGTAGGAGACAGCTGGGGCACACAGGGACAGTATGATAATAGCTGTTGCGGCTCTGCTGGAGCAATGCACGTGCAGGCTACCCGCTGGTCAGTCGTCGCCGCAGACAGAATGGCAGGCAGGTAATGGGCAGGCTGGCAGGCAGGCAGGCCATGGGCACGCTGGTAGGAAGAACAGGCAGGCAGGCAGGCTGGCAGGAAGGACGGGCAGGCACGAAGGGCAGGCAGGCAGGCAGGCAGGCGGGCAGGCAGGCAGGACAGGCAAGCGTGCGCACCGTGGCAGCCTCGTCCAGCGCTGGCCTGAGGCGCGGCAGCATGCCCTCTGCTAGCTGCTCCACCGCCTTGCTGCTCGACTGGCGGAGCTCCCCTGCTCACAAGCGCCACCAATGATGGGGGCACGCGCACACGCATAACGCAGCTGTTAACGCCACCTGGAGCTGCTGTCAACGCTACAAGCGCCACCATTGATGGGGGCACGCGCACACGCAACGCATTAGGGCGAGCAGCTGCCGACACCACCTGGACACTCTCCTCCTTTAGTGCGCTTCCCAGGCTGCTGCTGCAAGGACAGCAAAGCAGCGTGTGAGGGGGGTCGGCCAGCCTCGCATGCCGTGCCGTGCGCTGCGCTACAGCCAGGCTCAGGCTCAGGCTCACCTGCCGTGCGGTGAAGAGCCGCCCCGGCTGAAGGCATGCAACAACAGCAACAACCGCAGCAACAACAACAACAGCTGCGCTGAGGCCAGGCTCAGGCTCACCTGCCGTGCGCTGCAGCTCCTGCAGCACGCCCCGCACGCGCTCGCGCTCTGACCCGGCCGTGGCGTTGCCGGGGAAGAGCTCAGACAGGTAGCTCTCCAGCTCGCTCTGTGCACACACACACACACGCCAATACCACCACCACCACTGTGACAAGGAGCACCAGCTGCTCCATGCCAACACGATGCGCTTTGCCGTTGCGCCTGCTGGCACCATGCACATCTTGGTCACCCCCGTCCGCCTCGCAGCCAACTGCCCATGCCGCCAATGTTGATACTCGTGCGAGACAGCTCTGATATGCCTCTGATGTATCCAACCACAGCTAACCCTAACCCTAACCGTAGCACCCTTCCTCCCCGCACCTTGAGCTTGCCCATATACTCTGCCGCCACGTCCGAGTTGTTGAGCGCGACCACGTAGTCTGCCGCCGCCTGAGGCAACGAGGTCAGGTCCACCTCCACCCCCGAGCCCATGCCGCCGCTGCCCCCGGAGCCAGACAGGTCCTGGGCTGACCCTGTGAACACACAGGCCGAGCGGGCGGCGGGGTAGCTTGGGGTAGCCCAGGTTTCTGTGCGTGCTGATGATTACCTATGCTCATCTGCTTTGCCAGAGATGGCCGCGCCAGATGTACAGCTCGACACACACACACGCGCGGCACACACGCACGCACGCGGGAGGGCACCACCATCGCATCAGCACTAGTGCCTGCGGCTGGCGGCGAGAGCACACCACTGGTTGGTTTGGCTGTGCACGCCAGCCCTGCCCGCAGCAAACCGTGCTGGTGCGCTTGATGCCACACAATCTGGGTGCTGCGGTGCTGCCAGTTCAGGAAGTTCCAAGGTCAAAGGCCTGGGTGTCATTCTGCATCGTAAGCGCGTGAGTGGCGACCAACTGCACTACCTTCGATGGGTGCCGCAGCCAGGAGGCGTGCGGGCCCGGGTGCCAGGCGCTGGCCCAGGGCGTTGCGCAGCTGGTTGGCCGCCACGTTGTTGAGCTCCATGAGCACGGCGCTCATGACCTGCGGGGGCAACACACGAGGGGGGTGCGTGTATGTGTGTGTGTATGTCTACATTTGCATCTGTTTGGGCGCCTCGGCGGGGCCGGAGCCCAGTACCGGGCGTGTCAGATGTCTCGCGCGTGGGTGCGTGCGTGAGGGCACACGAACAAGAACACTCCCTGGCCAAGCCCATTTTGGCATATCTGGGCCTGTGGACTCCTGAACCACCACGATCGTACACCTGCCGTGTGAATGCCTCGCCACCATGATGACAGCTCCGGCACTGCCTTCCGCACATCTGGGTGCGTCAGCTGCAGTCACCGTGACGCTGGCAGGCTGACTGGGTGTGCCTCCCCTCAGCACCAGCACCAGCACCGCCCTCAACTGCTTCCTGGTACTCGCATGGTGGCTATCACATTGCAAGCGGTCTCTCTCTCTCACTCTCACCTGCACGCTGCCTGACGTGAGCACGCGCGTGCCGCACTTCCTGAGGATGAAGAAGACGTCGTCCACCACGGAGCTGGTCAGTGAGCCAGAGCTGACCTGCAGCAACAGCAGGGGAGCGGGCACGAGGAGGCAAGGACAGCCGAGGCATGAGGTGGTACCACGCCCCATCCAGACACGAGGCCGGCATCCAGTAGACACGAGGCTGGCAAGTGAACGTGTGTGAGTGCACGCGCTGCAACGCTAGGCCTCAGGGGCTAACCAGCCGCCCCGCAGCACACACTCAGGGTGGCCCAGCGAGCAGAACAAAGCGAGTGTCACTGTGGAAGGCGCTGTGGGCGCGCGAGACGATCCATCTTACCTCATCGATGCGGATGGCCATGGTTGCTGTCTCGTACATGTACATCTCCTCCAGGGACATGTAGTGCGCCAGCAGCTCACGCACGCCCACGTTGAGCGCACCAGACCTGCAGGCCCATGGAATGATGGCGTCACGTGGGGCGCGGTGTGAGGAGTGGAGTGGCGGGTGGGGCGTGGAGGGGCCACACACGCCATGCCTTAGAAGCCCCAGCAGTCCCAGCAGGCGCATGCAAAGAGCAGAAGGCCTGGTTGAGAGGCGCGTGCCAGTCAGTCACAGGATGGGCTGTCCTTCAGCGCCGCCACCACTGCCAGCCCGTTGCCAGGGTGCGGCCAGGGCGCGCACCTGAAGGCGTTCTCCCTGGCTGCCGTCAGCGCGCCACCCGCCGCCTGCCTCATGCGCCCCAGCATGAACTGTGAGCACCACGAGGCACGCACACAGGCACGCCTGTTTGTAGCAGGTTTTGGCCAGGATGCAGTGGCCCCTACGCAGCAGCAAGCGCACCGCACGATGCGCGTCGCCCTGCAACACACCGAAGCACGTTGTGCAGTATAGCTGCCCCACCATGCAAGCGGCTCCCTCTCCCCCCCGCACTGGCCGCTGTGTGCTGCTCGTGCTCACTGCGCGGCTGTGCCACCATGCAGGCGGCCCTCCCTTCCGTCTCTCTCCCTCTCCTTCGCACCTGGTTGTACTCCTCGGTGAAGCGGCACAGGGCCAGCAGCTCACTGATGGCCACCTCGAGTGCCTTGTGGTCCAGCCCACCCTCGCCCGCGCCGCCGCTGCCCAGCCCCACCCCGCCAGCGCTGACCGCCGCTGCGGTGGTGGCACACAACGCATCATGTGAGGGGCATCATGACCATGCTGCCACTGGCCACCTTGCACTGGCACAATCAGCCGCTCCTCCTGAGCGTCCTGGGGATGGAAAGGGAGGGCTGGCACATCTGCACCACACCGCACACCAGCCAGCCCAGAGGCCATCCATCACTCACGCTTGTTCCTCCTGCTGCTGGCGTCCCGCACCAAGGTGTTGACGCGCCGCACCTCCATGAACCTGCCAATCACACGTCCGCCCGCAGGATCACACTCTGCCTGCAACGCACGCACCAAAACCAAACACTGTGTGCGCAAACTCTGCCGGAACTGCACACAACGCAACGCAGAACAGGCCACCGACACACCCCACCCAAGTGTCTTCGCCTGGGGAACCCTCACGACCCTGTTGCAAGGGTGCATGGCTGCGTGGCGGTCCCACTCCCACAAGCGGCCTTGCTGCCCCGAGGCTGCCAGCACCACAAACAGCTCTGGTGCCAGGCTCTGGTGCCAGGCTCAGCAGTTGCATGCGCAGTGAGCCCACCTGCAGTCCTGCCACCAGGTCCAGCACCGCCTGGGTGCCAAACACCTCGCGCACAAAGGCCTCGTGGGTCTCCAGCGCCATTGCCACATCCTGCATCGCAGCAAAACCACACGCACCGCACGCGACAGCTCCACACACGGTGCACGTGCTGTGCCTGGACATGGGCAGCAGCATGAGCAGAACTGCTTGGCCAGCGGCTGCTGCACGCCATGGAGCATGCGGTCGTGCTCCAAGCGTACATGCGTGCACCCACCTTGAAGATGAGCGCGAGGGCGGCCGACCAGTCCAGCTTCTTGCCGGCGTCTGCTTGCTCAGACACACTGCTGACGTGCGTCCGCACCTGCACCGGCAGCCACGTGTTGCTGTTGCTGTTGCTGTTGGTGGCGCATGCCTTCAGCCGGAGCGGCTGTTTGGGTTGTACAGGGCGGGCGAGTGCGATGCTGAGGGTCACTGCTCCCTGCAGGCCTGTGGTGAGGACATGTGGTTATCCTTGCAAGGAGAGGGTGTGGTGGCGTGGTGTGCAACGCGTCGTACCTGTGAGCCTACCACCAGCTGCAGGAACTCGACAAAGCGCGTCAGCCCTTCCGCCTGCAGGCGCAAGCGCAACACCACAACACACATGCACGTTGCGCAGGCCCTGCAGCACCGTTTGGCTCCGCTTGATACCCCTTGCGCAGCAGCTCCATGCTGCACACATGCCCATCTGCCCCTGTTGGTCTGGGCCCAAGAGGTCCACCTGCCTGGCCCTGCTCCACCTGGCCCTGCTCCACATGGCCCTGCACCACCTGGGCCCAAACGCACCTGGGTGCACCTGCACTTGCACGCACCTAGGCCCAGCACCGCCTAGGCCCTGCACCACCTGGGCTCCTGCACGCACCTGCTTGCCCAGCGGCTTGTACAGCTTGGCAAACCTCAAAGCCGCCGCCATGTCCCTGCGCGTCACCGCCTCATCAAACTGCCGGTTCACCACCACCTCCAGCTTCTGCCTAGCTTCCACCAGCACCGCACGCTGGCTCTCCGCCTGGCCCGCGTCAGCGCCCACGTCCGTGCTGGCCAGGAGCGTCAGTGCTGCCGAGGGGCCGCTGCTCAGCCCTCCCCGCCCGTCACCAGAGGGACCCCGGCTGCCACCGCTGGCGCTCAGGCGCGAGTCCAGCTCTGTGAAGGTGGCGATGTGGTGGGCGGCTGCCTCGTAGTCCTGAAGGCGCAACAAGGCACGTGTGTTGTGTGTGCAGGGACTCTGGATGATGTGCGGCGCACGCACGCACGCACGTACGCAGGCATGGGTGGGCTGCTGGGGGTCAGGAGGGCGCAGCTCAGCAGAGGGCCGTGCTGCTCTGCTCTGCCCTGCGTTACCTCTGGCCCCTCAGCCCCGGGTGCGCACCTCAGCCTCCATGGCACCCCGCACGCCGTTGATGGCGGCGCTGCAGTCCAGGATCAGGCTGATCTTGGACAGGACGGACGTCACGGCAGTCTGGGCCGTGTCCAGGCACCGCACCTGCGCAGCCGCACGTGCAGCACGTGGCGTGGTGCACCGTGCCTGCCGCTCCACGGTCGCTGGTGCAGGTTCCCCAAGGCGTCAAGGCGCGCACCTTGCTGCTGATGTGCGTGGCCAGTGTTGCCGTGCTGCTGGCGCTGGAGAGCAGCTGCTCGCAGTCCGCGTGCACGAGCTCCAGCATCTGCGACACCACCACCACCAGGCGAGGTGGCACGAGCACACGAGCAGGCGGCGTCCCCTCCCGTGCCGTTCTGCCCCAATGGCAGGAGCTTCCCAGCACACCACCCTGTGCACACCTCTACGGTGGGAGCATGCAGCAGGAGGAAGCTCCTCTCCAGCTCGGCGCGCTTGGAAAGCAGGCGATCCAGGTCGGCCTCCACGCCACGCTCGCGTGCGAGCATCTCGTGCAGCAGCCTGTTGACGTCGTTGATGTTGGTCAGCTTGTTGATGAGCGCCAGGTCCGCGCCAGCCGCTGCTGCTCCCGCTGCGGCTGCCATGCTTGAAGGTGTGCAGCTGCTCGTGCGCGGGAGGTGCGCCCAGCACCCAAGGGAACACGGAGACCTCCCAGGCCTCTAGTGTGCTGGGTAAACCCCTGCTCCTCTCTGGTCCAGTCCGCTCCTCGCTGCCTCCTCGCCCAGTTAGGTCGAAACCATGCACCTGGACGCGACCCGACGCGCCCCATCGCAGAAGACCCTCCACGAACGCACGCCTTGACGCAGAGTTTGCATGTAGGCGCAGCCTCGGGCCTCCCCTCCATTCCCTCCTCCTCGCCCGCCCCGCCACTCACTACTCCGTCCCAGACGAAGGAATGCGTCTGCTCTCGGTGCACGCGTCGTGCCCGCCGGAGCTGGTGGAGGCGCTCAGCAGCTGCAGGTGCGCGCGGCGCTTGCTGGGGCGCTCTCGAAGCCGTGCCAGATGGCAAAGTTTGCGAGCCTGCTGGCAGGCGGAACACCCCCGCAGCAGCGCTACACCGTGTCGTCCTTGGCTCCCCGCAACAGTGTGTGCCGTGTCCTCGTTGTGCACCGTCCTGTGCAGCGCGCTGTCCGAGTGCCTCGAGGTCGTCCGGCCTCTCGCCTATCACGCAGAGTGCCTGGTGACGCTGCAGCACTTCAAGGCGCTGGGGCTCAAGGTGGCCGTCAAGAGCTACACCAAGCACCGGCTGGGGAGGCTCGCTCGCGAGCAGGTGAGCGCGGTTCCGCGAGCAGCCCCGCAGCGCAGTAGTGCAAGCAGGCCGCTCAGCCACTGGCGCTTGCTCGAGGCTCGCAGGTGGACACGGAGGCGCACATCCACGCAAGCCTGGAGCACGAGAGCATCGTGCCGCTCCTGCTCTCCGCCGAGGACGAGCGGTGCTTGCACCTGGTGGTCCGCTGGGCCGATGGGGGCGACCTGCGCGGCCACCTCTCCACAGCGCCGCCCCTGTCCGAGCAGCGCGTGCGCGAGTTCGTCGTGCGCCCGCTCCTGCACGCGCTCGCGGTGCTCGAGGCCAAGGTGCGACCGGCGACCGGCGAGCCCGTCAGTCCCGGCACGAGCGTGCCAGGCCCAGGGCAAGCAGCAACAGCGCCAGCAGCACAGGACAGCCTCCAGCAGGCACCCTACGGGCTCCCTGGGGCTCTCAGGGCGGCGAGGCGCTTGCACGGCTCGGCGGGGGTGCGAGGCCGTGAGGCGTGACCCGCGCTCAACTGCCGATCTGAGCCGACGTGCCATGCACCGCGTGCACTGTGCGTGTAGGGCGTGGTGCACCGTGACGTCAAGCCCGACAACGTCCTGGTGGAGCACGGGCAGGTGCAGCTCGCAGACTTTGGCCTGGCCGTGTACCATCACCGCCAGGACGAGCTCTCCTCCGGGTGCTCCATGGAGGAGGGCTCTGCAGCTGCAGCCGACGAGGAGCACCACCACAGGGGCACCCCCGCAGGCGCCGCGTCCTGCGAGAGCTCTCTGCCCGTCAGCGTGCACAGCAGCTGCAGCATGCTCGACTGCCTCAGCGTGGACGAGGCGCACCACCACCAGCCGGCGAACGGAGAGGCGCAGCTGCACCAGCACCTCAGCGCACCGGGCCCAGCAGAGCGACTGAGCCTGCAGCACGCCGCCACCGCCCCCGCGCCCATCCCCGTGGCCCGCTCCGTCTCCTCGCAGCAGCACGCCGTCAGCACCACCACCCTGCCGCGCCCAGCCAGCGGCGCCCTGCCCACCGCCTCCTCCATGCCCTCCAGCATGGAGCTCATGTCCAGCGCGGGGGGCACGCCCCTCTACACAGCGCCAGAGGTGCTCAAGTGCATGTTTGAGAGCCGGCCCGTGGACCAGGTGGTCACGCCAAAGGTGCTTCTCGTTGCTGCCTCGCTTGCATCGACAGCGGCCAGGCCGTGCTGAGGTGCATTCCTGTTGCGCGCTAGGCACTCAACACCACGCTGCCTGCCCTTGCGCACACATGTTGCCCCCACGCGCAGAACGACGTGTGGTCCCTGGGCATCATGGTGCTCGAGGCCCTGTCCGGCACCCACCCCTTCAGCCGCAGCAGCAACGCGCTGCACGCCATTGCCAGCCACAAGTCCTTCTCCTCCTTCCCCGCACACCTCTCCCCCGCCGCCACCGCCTGGCTCACCGCCGCGCTGCACGCCGACCCAGCGCTGCGCCAGAGTGCCACGCAGCTCCTGGCCCACCCCTGGATGCAGCACACCACCTCGGCTGCGGGCGCCGGCAGCTGTGGCGGCTGCCCTGCCGCCACCAAGCTCAGCCAGCAAGGCGGCTCGGCGGCGGCGGCCCACTTGGACGGGCCGTGCCTCAAGGCAAGCGGTGGTGGTGGCGCGGGAGCGGCAGGGCTCTCGTCGGCGGGCGGCGCGCCTGCCCTGGTGGCGCAGGGCTGCAAGGTGCAGATGCAGCGGGAGCGGGAGGTTGGCAGCTTGGGGGGCGCGTCGCCCACGGCAGCCAGCGCCGCCGCCTTCTTCTCGAATTGCGAGGCCTGGGAGTATTAGTCGTGACCACCAGGCACTCGCATGGCTTAAAGTGCGGCCTGCAGGCAGCTCTGCGCATACGTTGTGACCCAACGTCGTGACCCACATCGTGACCCACGTCGTTGCCACTCACTCTGTTTGCGAGTGGGCGGCCATAAAGACGCCTCACTTCCTCATGTCCGTTCTCGCCCTTTTTTTGACCTTCTTTCTGCGGGCCGGCCCGTGCCCGCAGACGACGTCTGCTGCTGAGCCTGCCTCCTCTTGAGCCGCCCCTGCCTGCCTGCCGGAGCAGTATATGCGCCAGGCGGTAGGGTGTCACGCGCCCTCTGCTCGATTGATTCCACTGCCCTCTCCCAGGGTCCTTCCATCATGGCGCTATGCAGCTGCAGGAACGTTATGCCGCTACCTGTATAAAACTGTTCGTGACTCTATCCACCGTGATGCTTGTGCACGTGCTTGGATCCCCTGCGGCGGAGATTGGCTGATTGGCTGTGTTTGCGATGAGGGTGAAGCTGCTCACCCCATAGATCTGGTCTGCCTCTGTCGGTGTGCCACCACAACGCGAATATGTCCCCATTGCCCGTATATGCCATGCCTCACTGCAACCTGAGTCTCAGGATCAGCGTGCATCCGACGAAAGGTGATCAAAGTCAGCAGCAGGATTCCAGGATTAGCCTTGCATCCTGGAAGCCGTTAGCCGACGAAAGGCGATGAAAGTCAGCAGCAAGCTCGCGTCATGCAGCTGCGCCTGCCACCGCCTTGACGTGCTGCTGTTTCTGCTGCTCCTCCAGGAACTTCTCCGCCACAGACATGTCGTCAGGGGTCGTCACCTGCATGCACACCCACCACACAGCGCGCAGGTATAGAGGGCGTTGGATACACCAGCACCAAGCGCTAATCAAGCACGGCTAAAGCTGCACACGCCCGCCCGCACCTTGATGTTGGTGTACGAGCCCGACGTGATCTTGACAGGCTTGCCCAGCGCCTCAATAATGCTCACGTCATCCGTCACCTCAAGGTTCTGGCTTCGCACCAGCTCAAAGCCCTCCTTGAGCAAGGCCGTCCGAATGACCTGTCAAGGTCGACCCAGGCAGCTGAGAGAGGTCAAGGCCAGCGGTCTATCGCACTGGTGCCAGCCGCACGAGTGATAACTGTAAGGACACGGGGGATTGATCCACTCAGGGGCAGGGGCAGGGGAGCGCCACGGAGCCGCACCTGTGGCGTCTGCACCTCCCACAGCTTGCTCCTCTGCAGCGTCTTGATGACCAGGCCCGAGCTGTCCACCTCCTTGATGGTGGGCTTGACTGGCACACCCAGCACCGCTGCGCCCACCTGCGCTCACCAGCAGCACGTGCACTTCGCGCTGCCACTGGTGGATCCTGCAAGCCTGGGGCCCCAGCAGCACTGCCTTCCTCTGCAGCTGCTGCCTTGGCAGTGGCTGGATGCCTCTCGCTGCACCCGCACCTGCCACCCGTCGACGAAGCTCTTGGCTGCATCCGCCGCGGTGACCAGCGGGCGTGCCGAGTCGTGCACGGCCACTAGCGGAGAGTCAGGCCTGACCTGCACATGCCGCACCACCACAGTGTAAGCAGCACGCTGTCGTGTGCACCTGCCGTCGGCGCATCCGCCCGCATGGCGGATCCAAACTGTCCAAGTCCCCACACCTGCTGCAGGCCGTTGAAGACGGAGTCCTGCCTCTCAGCGCCCGGCAGCGCCCACGCGAAGCGCACGGTGGAGGGCAGGCTGGGGATGACCTTGGCGAACACATCGCGCCAGGAGGGGTCGCACACGATGACGATCTCGCAGACCTCGCGCATCCGCGCAAACGTCTGCAGGCTGTAGGTCGCAATGGGCTGGCCCCTGAGGTCCAGGTACTGCTTGGGGATGCTGGCGCCCATCCGCTTGCCCACGCCTCCTGCCAGCAGCACCACGCTCACGCTGCCGTCAGGGACCACCGCAGCAGAGGCCGAAGCTGCTGCATGGGCCACGATGGCTGACGCAGCGCGCCTCGACTGCTGGCTGGCCGACTGTGGCGCCCTCTGCGATCGACTCGAATCGATGGCGAGCGATGGAAGCACGGCACGCGCGGACACGCAGCAGCGCGACACCGCCGCTGGCTGCACTCGCCCAGCGGCCGCGCGCTGGCATGTCCGCACTCGCGGAGCGCTGTTGAGCACCTGCATCTTTGGCCTTGCGCCGCCCGCCTGTCCTCACCCTTTGCGCCCGAGGTCTCTGACCACAGGTCCACAATCCTGCCACATTGGGAGCTGCAATGTCAGGGCACGTTGCACATCACCATGGCAAGAGGGGCACTTGGAGGAGGGAGGGTCGGGGACGCGTGAAGACGTCGTCGTCCGAGTCGAGGAAAGCCATGACGGCCAGGCAGGAGCGCGACACAGCACCATACCACGTCACCGTCCCTGCCTGGCATCGTGACCCTCCCTCCCCCAAGGCCCCGTAGCACCACACAACCTATGCGACGAAGGACGTGATGCACCACAAATCACAAATCGAAAGGCCTTCCCTCATCTGACCTAGCTAGAGACCGCAGCACCTGGCCAAAATAGCCATCTAGTGAGCGTCCGAGGTGTGGGCAGCGTCGTCGTTGCGGTCGCCGCGCACCGAGGGCGCCGCCGAGTGGTGGTTGTTGTGGTGGTAGCCGTTGCCGTTGTCCGAGCGCGCCTTGTTCTGCGCCAGCTTCTCCGCCACCATGGCCTCTGCCAGCTTGACGTTGCTGTACGGCCCAGCAATGGCCACCTCGCGCTCCTTGGTGGTGGGGTCCATGGTGCTGCGGTCCGACACCTTGATGGTCACGCGCGCACTCTGCACACCGCAAGCACACATCACGTTGACGTGCCATGACGTCACAGTGCAAAGCAAAGCCAGGGCAGGATGCAAAGTGCTGCGCGGTGCTTCGGCTGCAGACGTGCTTGGCCTTGCGCCGCCCGCCCTCCCAAAGCCACGCACCTGCTGGATCTCCACCAGGTGCTGTCCCTTGCGCCCCAGGATGGCGCCCACGTCCTCGTCAGAAAGGTACAGCGTCAGGCTTGCGCGGATCTGCGCACACGCACAAACATCGTGGCATCACCACGTGTGGGCCACCTGGAGGTGCGGCTTGACGCTCAACCCGCCCTCCCTCCCTCAATCGTGCAGCAGCATGCCTCACGTTGGCCATGACGGACTTGGAGGCGGTGGAGCGCGGGGGCAGCACCACGCCCTGGGTGGTGGCCAGCTGCATGGTCGTCTCCATGTAGGACGCAAAGCCCTCGTGCATGGACAGCTGCGGCGCGGTGCATTGCAACAAGCGAGATGGAATATTAGTCCACAGCATGCAGCCTGGAGCCCACCACTGCTGCCTTGCACGTACAGTGAGCCACAGGACCGCCTCCCCTTAATCCCAGAGCTCTGCTCACCGTGTTGAGGATGAGCGCCACGGCGCGCAGCACCTTGTCCCTGGCCCCCGACACGGTGATGGTGCGCTCGGGGTCGCTGGGCGTGAGCTCGGCCAGGGACTGCACGCGGATGGCCGCCGCGCTGTCCGTGATGAAGTCGCGCACCGTCTGGCCCTTGTGGCCAATCAGCAGGCCGCACAGGCGGCGCGACAGGGCCAGCTTGACCTGCGGGTGTGCAGGGGAGGTGTGCGGAAAGGACACGCATAACCGGACCTGCACCCGCTCAACAGAGAGTGCCACATGCACCGCCCCAGGAGTTGCTACCTGTGCTACCCCCACCCTCCTGAAGAACTGACCTCGTCCTCACGGTCGGCATCGTCCTTGCTGCTGCTGGTCCTGCCCTTGCCCGTGGAGTTGTCGCGCGCCACCTTCTCCAGGATGAGGAAGATGGCCGTGAGCACCGAGTGCAGCGAGCCAGACAGCAGCAGCACGCGGTCTGAGGTGCCTGCAGCACCACCACACGCTCACACCAGCGTCAGCCGGCGTCACCCCTTGCTTGTGCAACCCCCGTGCAGCTCTGCGCGGCTCTCCTCACCAGGATAGAACTCTCCACTGCGGGACAGGAGGATGCGCGCGCCCGAGCTCTTCTGCAGCTGCTCAATGTTGGCGCCCGCCTTGCCGATCACTGCGCAGGGCACGGCACGGCACACGGGCAAAGGCAAGTTGGGGCATGCTGCAGGTGCAGGTGAGAGGCTTCTGGCGCGCTTCCTGCCTACGCCGCACTCTGCACGGCCTTCCTGCAGCGCCTGGAGCGTCTCAGGGGCACCGCCAGAAAGGAAACAGCGCGCACCAGAGCCGGCGATGGCGTTGCTCACGAGCAGCTTGGTCACCACCTGCTGGTTGCCGGACTCAGCAGACACAGGCGAAGTGCCCGTCGTGCCTGCGCGCGGCCAGGCGCAAAGGTGCAAGCTCAGATCGTGCCTCGCAACTGCTCGTCGAGCAGGAGGCCCCAGTCCGCACCCCGCACACGCACCGTCCGTGCTGGCCATGTAGCGCGCAACATCTGGCACAGCGTCCATCTGTGAGGCCTGCGAGCGCAGGGGCGCACAGCGTCGTGGAGCTGCCGGTGTCGAGTTGCGGTCCCGCACTGCCAGGCACGGCCTCCACCTCAGGTGCACGCTGGACGCGCACGTCCTGCATCGCCCTGGTGTGGCGCAGCGCTGGCCTCCCGCACCTGTGGAGGAGGAGGAGCGGGTGGCGGGGAAGGGGAGGAAGGGGAGGCGTGGGAGGAGGATGGAGGGAGGCGAGGGTGGTCGGTGCGTGCCCAGAGCGAAGAAGGAAGCGCGTGAGGAGGCCACGGCCCGCTCCTTCCGAGCTTTGAGCGCCGCAAACCCCGAAAAACGGGCGAACAAGAAAGCTGAGAAGCAGCACCTGCAGCCGGGCAGTTGGGGCGATACATGACCGCACAAGGTGGTCCAGGCCCGCATGGCCCTGGGCCGGGAGCGCTGGTGGTGCCCAGGGTGGCAGCTTTCTTCGCTCTGGTCCTGGCCGCCATCGTCGGTGAGCGCACGCTCGGCAATTGCAGCCTCCGTGCACTACCGAGGCGGCGTGTGCGTTCAGGCGGCGCGATGGCGCGATCGATGGCCGCGAGTGCCGGCTTTTGAGGGGAGCAGGACGCATCTGAACCGTGGAGCGCTTGGATGCTGCAGGCGCGATGCTATGGGAGGTGGCCACCACAGGCATGAGGTACACCGTGGGAGGAGGCGCTCTGCACGGCGCCATGCTCCGGGAACATGACGTTGCGGCGCGCAAGTGCGTGCGGTGCGGAGGGAACTACGCAGGGATGGAGCAAGGGGGGATGCAGCACAGGGCACCTGTGTGACAGCCGGGGCGCTGCATGCATCCTGTAGGCGAGGATGGACGCAGCTTTAGGGCAAGCTGCTTGACCCCGATCGTAGCACGGCGCCGATCACCTCCACTTCGTCGATCATCATGCGCAGGCACCCGTGCCTGGTGGTGGTCATGTTCCAGACGCGGGCGCACGCCGTCACGTGGCCCACCTTCAAGCGCAACCTGGTGGACGAGCTGCAGTGCGACCTGGCGCTGTGCGTGGGGCGCAACATGTCAGCGCAGCCCGACAGGCCCTACGACGACCCCTTCTACGAGTCAGCCAAGTACATTTGGGAGTACCCAGAGCCCGAGGACTACGGGGAGGCCTTTGAATTCGCCGCAAAGATGGACGGCGCGCCCTCGCAGGTAGGTCGTTTTGTTTAGGCAGAAGTACCTCCCGCCCGCCTCTGAATGAGGGATTGCAGAAGCGTGTTTAGAGTCATAAATATGCTCTGCACAATGACCCTCCTCCCACAGGCCTGGCGGCACATGCTTGGCATCGTGAACAACACTTTCTTCGGCTGCATCAAGGACCCCACGCACCTCAACGTGGGCTCGGGCGCCGTGATGCTCTTCTACCGCTGGTTCCTGCTGCACAACCTCAAGGCCAGCGGCGTGGACCGGCTCTACCACCGCTACATCATCACGCGCTCCGACCACGTGCACGTGGTGCCGCACCCGCCGCTGTCGCTGCTGTCGGGCGACGAGATTTGGTTCCCCTGGGGCGAGGACTACGGCGGGCTCATGGACAGGCACATGGTGGTGGGGCGGCAGCACCTGCACGCGTCCCTGTCGCTCATGACCCGCATCCTGTTTGACCCCGTCAAGCTGCGCGCCGAGCTGGAACCCAACACCTGGAAGTTCCCTCTGATGAACCCAGAGGCGTACAACTGGTTCCACTTCCTCAAGAGCGGGCTGCTGGAGCGGGTCAAGCGCTTCCCCCGCACCATGTTCACCGTGAGGTCGTCACAGGACAGCGCGCGGTGGATGGCGGGCGAGCTGCACCGCGACATGCAGGTCTACATCAAGTACCCGGTGAGTGGCCTTTGATCGAGCGCGTGGTGTGGTGTCCCTGGACGCGTGCACGCCACACACACCGCCTCACCTCGCCCTATGCCGTGCAGGATGAATTGACACACTCGGCGACCAACGCGGTCAACTTTGAGTACTACGGGCGCGACTGGGCGGTCATGCTCGAAAAGGTGGCTGTCTAGAGCGCCACCTGCGTAGTGGGTGGGTGCGTACTGGGCTTGGTTGGGTCATGGGTGGGCGCTGGGGGTGTCACAGCTTGGCAGGGCGGCTCACGCCCCAACTGGACTTGGTTGGAGGCTCTGCACGGCAGGCGGTGAGTCTGGTCGTGCGGGTCCAGGGAAATGGCATGGATGTTTGGCGCCCCACAGGGATGGGCGTGGTTGTAGCTCGACCGCGTGCAGCCACGACGTGCGTTTTGATGAGGCCCGCCACCGTTTTGAGAGTGCATCGGAGAGGAGGGAGCACGGTGTGAGTTTGACAACTGTGCTTGCATGTATGCATGAGCTTGCACTTGGTCTGTTAGCGGCTAGGGAAGCCAGCAGCACATCTCAACCATTGATGCTTGCCAATGGTGTGCTGGCACTGCGTCTGGGGCTGCTTGCTGTCACTGGATAATGCTTCCACAGGGTGGTGGGATTACCCTCACCCTCATGAGCCTCCCCGCGTCACAAGAGCTGGTCCTTGGCTTCGTAGTGCGATCTTGATGGTGGCTAGCAAAGACCTGGTGCTTACCTACCTGCCGTGGCGAGGATGCACCCATTGAACTTCCAACATGGTTCACTAGCACTGCGCCGCGCTGTGCCTGCCACCGGTGCGGGTGAGGGATGCAACCATATGGGGTGGATCTTCGTGTCTGGTGCTGCAGGCACGCTGATTGTGCTGCCTTTCAGCTCCTGCCCACGTGCCTTTTGTTTTCGTGCGCTTTCGCCCACTTCCGGGAGCGCGTTGTTCTACCCCAGCCCAGCATTAAGCCGCCCAATTGGTCCTGGATCGTCTTGCTGGCCCAGTGTGCCCTCCCCACGCGTGCCCATGCACATGCGCGACGTGCGAAGAGTGACTCCCCTCGGCCACGACCAGAGAAGGACGCATTGCAAGCTGCAAGCGCACACTATGAAGGCGTTAGGCTTGCAGAGAAGCAGCGTCTGAGGAGGAGCGCAGCAGGGATGGAGCCGCGCAGCAGTCGCAGCCTGGCGAGAAGCAGCGCCATCACGCGCGCGCAGCTGCTGTCGGTGGTGCTGCTGCTCTCGCCATGGCCGTGGGCTGCGAGCGCGTGGCGCTTCCGCCAGAGTTCTGACGACATGATGAAGGAGCCGCACACAGCGGTGGACGTCACGGGCGACAACTTCACGCCGCTCATTAGCGCTCTGGACCCCAGCACGCCTTGCATCCTCAAGTTCTACGCCTCTTGGGTGCGGGGCGGGGTAGGTGGGGCGGCGGTCTGCTCGACGCCCTGCAGTGCTCCACACCCCACACCTGGGGGCCATCTGCCTACAATCGCAGTGCCCTCACTGCCACCACTACGCGCCGGTGTACGAGAAGGTGGCAGTCTACTTCAAGAGCATGGCGGAGCGGGGCGACGGGACCGTCTTCGTGGGACGCATCGACTGCGCCGAGCATGTGCGTGCTTGGGGTGGTGGCGGGGGACAGCAGCCGCAGTGCACGAGTGCAGGCATGGGCCCCATAGCTGGGTCCCTGTGGTCGGGCCGGGTGCAGCTGCGCCTTGGCGCCGCTTCTCCTGCTCAGCCTCGTTCTGACGCTGCAGCAAGGCAGAGAGAGCTTTGCCCAGCAGGATATGGGGACTCTCAGGTGCTGCGGGTGGTGCTGTGCGCCGCAGGCCCAAAGCCAGGGGCTGTGGTGGACCCCACGGGACCGCTGACCTGTCTGCGTGCGGTGGTGTTCCCCATGGCAGATCCGCGTGTGCTCCAAGTTTACCAAGCTGCAGTCCTACCCGTCCGTCATGGTGACCACGGCGCAGCGCCTGCTGGCGCACAATGACACTGGCTACCAGTACCTGCACCAGGCCAAGCCGTACGTGCTGGTCAAGGAGGTCGGCACCCTGCTCAACAGGTGCGTGCATGATGTAGGGATGGCGCAGGGGGACACAGGGCCAGCAAGGCACGCAGGGGAGACAGCATCCAAGGCAGTGTGCGCCTTGTGAGCAGCACCAGCAAGGCAGTGTGCGGCCTAGGGTGGGGACCCTTGCGGCCATCCCGGCAGTGCCTTGAGGTCGCTGACCCTCACTGCCAGCAGCACAGCGCAACGCAGCGTGCACAACACCAAGGGTTTTGCCCCGGTGTCTGTGCCCATGCCGGTGCTGGTGGTTGTGGTCACGGGTGGCTGCAGGTCGCTGGTGTATGCGGAGCCACCTGCGCCACCCTCACCTCCCGCGCCCCCCCGTCACGTCAAGGGCGCTGGTGCTTACGACCTTGTGGTGCGTCACCAGCCAGCTGCAAGGCACTCAGCCTGCCGCAGATCACTGTGCTAGCCGCAGGCCACCCTGCTCTTGAAGCCCTTTGCCAGTCGCAGGCCAGTTCGCCAGCAATGCATGACCTTGTCAGGCAGCTGGGGGGAAGGCATCAGGCAGTGCTGCCATAGATAGTGGCATGAGCCCCACCACACCACGCCCTGCACACACCGCCGTACCTCATACAGTACCCCCACCCGCCCGCCTGCCTGTCCCCACTGGCCCTCCCTGGTGTGCAGTGGAGCCTGACGGACGTGGAGAGCGCCACGCGCATGCTGTGGCACTTCATCGCGTCCACGCCGCGCATGCACACGGGCTCTGAGGTCCGCGCCGCGCTGAGGAACCTGGTGCGTCACGTCCTCCTCCTGGTGCCGCCACACCACCTGGTGCCTTGGCAACGGGGGATGAAGCCTCGTGTAATGCCCTGCGTACAGTAGTGGGTGCAGGGGGTGCAGTGGTTGCAGGGGGCGGTAGTGTGCTGGCTGCATGTAATGGCGAGGTCAGCGTGGGGCAGGAGGTGTGCGTCAGCATCGGACCCCTGGCATTAGAAGCGTGCACGCAAGGTGACAGCTGGCCGATGACTCCTGCGGTGGTGATGGTGGTGGTGGTGCGTTCGTGCGTGCGTGCAGGTGCACTGGTGGTCCCTGTCCCACGCCATCCCCGCATGCCGTGACAGCGCGGCGCACCTGCTGCAGCACTGGGGCACGCGGTACTGGCCAGAGAGCCAGGCGGACCAGGAAGCACCCAAGGCACTCACCAGCTTCAAGGTGCGTGCAGGGTGCTCGCCCGCTCGCCTCCTGCATGTGCATTGGGCTTGGCATCTCCTGAGGTGGTTCCCATCATGCAAGCAGCTCTCTCTTTCTGATGTGGTGGCACGCTCGTATCAGTTAGTAGAGGGGAGGGAGCGCTGGGGCAGCGAACTCCCATGATGTGATACGAGCAGGGGTGCTTGGATGCAGCCGCAGCACCTGTGCTGCAAGCAAGCCCACCTCATGTGTCACCATTGTGCTGCTGCTTGGGTGCAGATGTGCGACCAGGGCGTGTGGAAGGAGGGCCCCAGGTCGTGGGTGGCGTGCAAGGGCGTCAAGCCCACCTCACGTGTCACCATTGTGATGCTGCTTGGGTGCAGATGTGC
>QAXK01005613.1:0-20509 GCA_004335735.1 Chlorella sp. KRBP
CCTCACCTGAGCCAGCGCCTGGATGCGCCCAAACACCTTGTTAAAGGTCTCTGCGTCGCGCGTGGTGCCAACCTCACCTGAGCCAGCGCCTGGATGCGCCCAAACACCTTGTTAAAGGTCTCTGCGTCGCGCGTGGTGCCAACCTCGGTGGCCAGCAGCGCGTGGGACAGCTCTGTGACCTCGGAGCAATGGATGGGCTTGCCGTTCAGGTACGCCCCGCCGCCCTGCACACGTCATCACGTGATGGCACCACGGTGATGATGTGATCTAGTGTTGTGCTGCGTCTGGTCAACTGCTGCGCCTGGTCAGCACCACGCATTCCCATTTAAGACCCGTACAGTTGGCCCCCGGCTGAGGGGATACAACAAGCAGCGCCACAGCACAACAAGCGCACCAGGGTGGCGGTGAAGAGCTCGTCCATGACTGGGTTGAACACCACGCCCACCACTGGCTCCTTGCCCACCACCAGAGCGATGCTTATGCACACGAATGGGTACCCCTGTGCGTTTGCAACCACCCGTGCACGATTGGCTCGCACAAGGCGCGGGTGGAGGCCCTGCCAGGCACAGCGTAGGAGGACTGCGCTGGTGCAACAAACAGCGTCCACCCCCCTGATACAAGATGTGTAAAAGTTCATACTTACGTGCACAAAGTTCGTGGTTCCATCCAAAGGATCTGCAGCAAGGACACAGCAGGCAAGCACAGAACTTCGTGTCGTGAGAGGTCGTTTACTCGATCAGGAGGAGTGCATGATTGGGCAGCCAGCACCCCACCAACAAGTGGCAGAAGCAAGACCAGACACCAGCCCTCCCCAGGTCAGCACCCCACGAGCTGCTACCCCGCAGTAGCCTCCACCCCTTCACTGCCCAGACACGTTCCAGCAGGTCGTCTGTCCTATCTTGCTCCCCAGGACCAGGAGCTGCGCATGGCTGTATGCCACGCCATACAGACAGTGCTAAGGTCAAGCTGCAGCGGGCGTGGTGGCCCACGCACCGCACATCCAGGTGGGCTCGTCCGTGAGCTCCTGCCCCGCCGTGCCCGCCGTGCCCTCCTCTCCAATGAACTGGTGCGTGGGGAACGCCTCGCGGATCGTGCTGAGCACCAGCTTCTCCGCCTGCGCTTTCCGCATGGGCATGCGTCTGAGACGTCCGACGACACGGATGCCCGCTCGATCCTGTGGTGCCCCCTACCGCCCATGGCCCATTGGCAGCAGCCAAAGTGGGGTCAGCACCTTGACGTCCGTCTCCGTGACGAGGTCGCTGGCGTTCTTCTTGTGCTCCACGCCCTTGTCGCCGCGTGAGAAGCCGTCCTTGACCACTTGACCGGCGGCCATGGCAGCAGCCACGGCCACGCCAAGCTCATGCGCCCAAGCTCCTGCCGACTCCGCCATTGCTGCTGATTGCTAAAATGAGCAGGAACACATCCGAGCCGCCCTCATGGGGATCAAGTGCGCGATTGCCAAAGACAGCAAACGAGCGAGGCGATATCGCTGCTGCAGCTCAAGGCGTGTTCTACGCATCCTCCTGTCCTCGTTTTGCGCGCACTGCCGACCATCGCAGGCATCGCTGCCACCGGAGCCGCCGGCCGACGCCAGGGGCGGCCGCAAGGTTTGCAAGTCAAGTCATGTAAAGCAGCAGAGTCGGAACTGTTGGCACAAGTAAAACAACCAAAGGCACACCGATTCGTCACTGCCCACCGCCAAACCGTGAGCCGGGTGGACGGCCAAGGTTGCTGGGCGCTGGGTGCCTTCCCGGTGATGCCATCGGCGACCCGTACCCACCACCGCCACCGTTCTGCTGCTGCTGGGCGGCGGGCGACTGCATGACTGCTGGCATCAACGCGGCACCCGAGTTGACCCGCGCCATCTGCACCTGCGTCGCCGCACCGCTGTACGGTGGCGCCCCTGCCGCTGGGTTGCCACCATGGGGAGGCGGGGACGGGGTGAAGCTGAGGCTGGCAGGCACGCTGAAGAGGCGGTGGGCTGGGGCGGGGACGCCTCCTGGGTGGGCCGCGGTGGGGCCTGCGTGAGGCTGCATGGGGGCCATGCCACGAACAGGGCTTGGCGACTCTGAGTAGGGGGTGCCGTGCAGCGGGTTGAGAACCGTGTGGCGTGCACCCGGCAGCGCCCTCTGCTGCTGCTGGTAGTGCGACGGTGAGCTCGCTCCGCTGTGGTGATGCTGGTGGTGATGCTGGCTGTGGTAGTTGGCTGGGGCAGGCTGGGTCACGGCGCCGTGCGGGTGCTGCTGCTGCTGCTGCTGGGGCGCGTAGGTCAGGTTGTGGCTAGAGGGAGGGAAGCCGACCATGTGGACCTGTCCCGTGGCGGGGTTGTACATGCGTGGTGCAAGGCTGGAGAGGATGCTGCCGCTGGGCGCGCGGTTCAGCCCACGGTGCAGCGGCGAGTGCGACGACACAAGCACCACGGGCATGCCTGTGGCGACCGTTGCTGCAGTCACCGCTTCACCGGGGACTGCGTCTGCGGCGCCGTGAGGGAATGGTTGCGGGGCGGGGCCTGTGGTGGGACGGCGTGGGCTGGACGCGTTGCTGTGCTGCTGTGTGCTGTTGTTGTGCATGGATGCGTTGTCCGGGCTGGCGCTGCTGATTGCCAGTGCCACGGTGGCACCGCCCGCTGCAGCGGCAGCATCGGGGTGGCCACGGGGCGTGCCCTGCCGGCTGCCAGCGGTGGACGCAGGGGCCGGCAGCGGGGCCGGCTGGGGTGCGTCGGCAATGACCTGGATGTGCACGGTGCGGGAGCGCTGGTCACGTTGCTGCTGCTGCTGCTGCGAGGACATGCTGCTGTCCATCTTGACAGGCTGGGGTGCGGCCAGGGAAGAGAAGCGGGCGCGGCCGCCGCCGGAGCCGCCGCCGCTCGCGCTGCCCAAGCTGCTGATGGACTGCGCGCACATCATTTGCACCGCACACGCAAAGGCAGAAACTGTTGATGGTTCAGCTTGTGGTTGAGGAACAGTCAGGGTGTTGGTTCCCGCAGACCGCCGGCGCGGCGGCTGCGAGGGAGGCTGGTGTGTGCCTGAGGGCAGGTAGCGGCTTAAGGGGTGCAGTGCGACCCCCGGGCGACTTACCGGCGAGGCCAGACGGTGCGCGAGGTTGGTCAGGTTGCTCGGCAGCTTGGCCGTTCCAGCTAGAGCAAGCTCGATGTCCTGCGCGCCCACCTCCCGCACCACCTCGCGCGAGACGATCAGGTGCGAGGGTCCTCCGCGGCCCGACACGAGGCGCGTGTAGCGCTGGTGGCCCTGCGCACGCAGCCAGATCGCCTTGTGCAGGCGCCCGCTGAACATGGCCGCGTACGCCGGGTGGTGCGGCAGGCGGTAGGTGCCGACGCCCGAGAGGCGCCCGCTGAGCAGCGCGATCTCGAAGGGGACGTCGCTGGGCTCCTTGGGGTGGAGCAGCGTGACGACGGCGGAGCAGCAGTAACGCCGGACGTACTTGGCGATCAGGGGTCGGAACAGCGGCCACGCCACGAACCTGCACGTTTGCACGTATGCGTCGTGGGTGGGTGCTGTCGGGAGGTGCGCGGTCGCAGCGACAGCCTGCCGCGCAGGCCTCGCAGGCAGCGCACCTGAGGAAGAGCCACAGCAGCAGCACCGCCGAGCAGGTGAGCAGCGCGATTCCGTTGGCCGCCGTGACACGGTCCAGCACGGTCTGCGCCGAAAAGTCGTCGCCGCCCGACTTGCTCTTGGCCAGCGAGGTGACGGCGATGGTTGCGAAGCTTGCCGTCACGTTGGACGCGTGCGACATGTCCGGGTCGGTGGTGATGACTTTGAAGTAGGTGTGCATCCACAGCCCGAACAGGCAGTGCACCAGCGCCGCCCAGGGCAAGATTGCTGCGGCGAGGAGACACGCGGAGGGGTCATGCACACGACCGTGAGGACAGTCGAGGGGCCCGGCAAGACCGTGCGGTGCTCGAGCCAAGTGCTAGCCGGCCCGCTCACCGATGACGAGGCACGGCAGCTTGCGCGAGTAGCGCGAGGCCAGCGTGCACATGCGCGCGATGGCCAGCCGCTCGGTGCAGCTGGTCACGACCATGACCCCGAACGCAAGCACGTAGAGCAGCGGCATGCCGGAGCCGAACATGAGCGCGACGGTGAGCGTGAACATTGCGTCGGCCACGCGCTGCGCCAGGGCGAACTCCGGGCGGGCGAAGGCGCGGTCGAACGCCGGCTGCGAGCTCGATGAGGCAGTGCAAGGGCAAGTTTGAGAGTGACGACGCCCCAGCACTAAACCTGTCAAGTCCACAACCCTACCCTGGCGGCATCCTGTCTGTCCTGGAAGCGCCCCAAGCCGGCAAGGTCAGACAGCGACCTGCGTACCTGCGCTGCGCTGTCGGTGCACTTCACGACCCAGCACCGTTCCGCCACCTTGACCAGGTAGTCTGCCAGCAGCGTGAGGACGGGGTTGAGCACTTGCAGCATGAGCAGCACCATGATGGAGAGGCCCACCTCACGGTACCAGGCAGGGCTGAAGTCGTGGTACTGGCCGTTGAGCACCAGATAGTGCGTCCAGCCGTTCTGCACGCAACGCGTGCACGTCGTCACGTCAGGCAAGCCGCACGGTCCGATCGGCAACATGCGACTAGCGCCAAACGTCTCTATACTGATGCCAATGGCAGTACTGTAGTGCGCGCAAGAGCACTGCAGCTGGCAGGCACGTGACGCAGACGCACCTGCTCCGAGTCGTGGCTGGCGGCGGCCACTGGAGCGGCGTTGACCAGCAGCAGCACCAGCGCAGAGTTGAGCAGCTGGCCGGCAAAGACGAGCACGGCGTAGTCGTGCTCCCTGCCGCTGTGCGTCCAGTGAGCCTCTAGCTGGACCAACACCTGCGAGCACCAGGGACGCGTCATGGAAGGTGCGTGCGTCGAGCTTTGCACTTCGTCGGCCCAGAGAGCGGTTGCGCGTGCCGAGCGCAGAGCGTTTCCACCTTCTGGTGCTGATAAGGCTGGTGTGGACAGCCTTGTTGTATGGGAGTTGAGGCAACCCTAACCGTACCCCTAACCCTAGCCTTTACCCTGATCAGCTCACCTCCACCACCAGCTTGAGCGCAAAGTTGATTGCCGCGATGACGAGCGCGATGGCGACTCGGATGCCCAGCGAGCGCACGTTCCAGTCGTCGACGAACGGCGCGCACTGCCCCTGCACGCTGCTGACCCACCCCGCGGCCTGGCTCGCGGCGTCCTGCTGCGACAGCCCCAGGCAGTAGCACGCCAGGCACGCCTGCGTGGCCAGCTGCTGCTGCGCGCGTGCCGAGCACGCCGCCACGTCGCCCTCGCCCTTGGCGCACGCCGTCATGTTGAGCAGGAGCGGGCGCTGCTTCACCAGCGCCTCGGTGGGGCTGGCCCACTCCAGCAACTGACCAAACGTCATGTTCAGGCCCCCGGTCGCAACGCCGGCTGCAGCGCCAAACACCGGCGCGCACGAGTCCGGGAGCAGCACCTCGCAGAAGCCTGCCCACGTGCCGCCGCTCGCCGACGCGGCAGCCCCTGCGCTGGCCAGCTCCAGAGTCACGTTGTAGTTCGCGTTCTGCGCCCCGGTCGCTGAGCCGGCCACCAACCCTGCGTTGGCTGCGGCGACCGCGCTCGTCATGGTGGCGGGCTGCCACGCCACGTTCTGCCCCTCCTGCACGCTGAAGGCGCTGAGCTGCGTGACAGCCAGGGCGGTCGCGCCGAGGATGGCGAGCACGACCAGGCGCGTGAGCAGGCGGCGCGCCTGGCGCGCGTACCAGGGGCACGGGATGTTTTCGTGGACGTAGTCCTCTGGCGCGGCGGCGGCGCGAGCCCACAGGCGGTGGCGCTGGCGCAGGCGGTCGACGCGCTTCTGCAGCAGGGACGACCACCACCCTGCACAACACGCCACGCCACGCCACGCCCGCCACACACACCTCGTTATGCGGTTCTGACGCTTATGGGTTTCGCGGTCGCACACCCCGGCGGCCTGAACAAGCAGGCGTCCGAGGCTGAGGGTCACTCCACCCTGTCCTGCATGCCCTGCGCCCGCCCGCTGTCCACTCAGGCGGCCCACTTGCTCCCTCCCAGCAGCATCCCTTACCTCTGGGCATGTTGTCCACGCAGGCGCAACGCTCGCTCTCAAAGTTGAAGGTGACGAACGCTGCCTTGACTGGGAAGTCGTCAGGACCGCTGACGCCCGCGTCCATGCGCTGAAGCACAACCTCGAGCTCCTCCTCCGCCGCCTCGCCACGCTGCCCGTGCAGCGCTGCGCAAGGGAGACACGGGTAAGCTCAGGCGGCAGGTGAGTTGCAGTGGACGCGGCGAAGGCTCTACCAACACTTGGAAGCGTGGCCACACCATTCAGCCTTCACAACAGGATGCAGCTGGATGAGGCCCTATTGGGCGGCCTGCATGACGCTATGGCTGTCGCTATGTGGAGGCAGGATGCGGCCTGAGCGAGTGCCCCCCAAAACTGCACAGCCAGCAGCACCTGAGCCTACTCACTCGTGTTGTACAGCTTCATCTGGTCCGCCCTGAGCTGCCTCTGGTGCTCCAGTTTGGAGGCGCGGCTGCAGGCCGACAGCACGGGCCGCATGTCCCGCACCAGCACCACGTCCATCACCTCGCCGAAACGGCTGAAGTACTCGCCCACCTGCACACACCAGGCCAAGCAGCGTGCGGGCAGCAGCAGGCCACTTTGGGCGTGGATTGCGTTGTGTGGGCAACGGCTTGGCTGTGTGCCAAACTCACTGCTCCCACACCACGTTCTTGTTCGTATGGCTATGGCTCGTCCATGTGCAAGCCCGCTCGTACACCAGACCAGACATCAGAAAGGTCCGCCCTGTCAAGCTGTCAAGAGGCCTTTCCCTGGTGGTGAGCGCAAAGGGTCCTGCAGTGCGCCGGCAGTTTGTGTGGGACGGCGCACCTCGCGTGGGCTGGCATCCCTGGGCAGTCCGTGGACGATGACGCTGTAGGTGGAGAGCTCCAGCGTGCGCGCGTCCACTGACCGCACAAACCTCCGGGTCTGCACACAAGGGGAGGGCGACACCGCTGGCAGCCGCATCAGAGGGCAACACTGCGTCTTACCGCGCCCCGAACTCGCACCATGTTTGCAGCCGCTGGCCAGGCACCTGACTTGCTGACGGGTCGGGTGGACTGGGCTGCCGGTGCGTGCTGCTCGTGTGTGTGTGTGTACGCTAGCAAACGTGTCCACAAATGCTGTGGCTGTCCCACGACTGCATGCGAGAAGCCTCTCCCTGGCTAGGCGAAAAGCCTCTCCCTGGCGAAAAGCCTCTGCCTGGCCCACCTGCAGCGTGAAGAAGGTGATGGCGGCCAGCAGGAACACCACGCTGCCGGCGTCCACCAGCGAAATCCCTGCGGCGCCGCAACAGGGCAAAGCACACGTGCGAGCCTGTGTGTGCACACACCACTGACCACTGCAACCTTGCTGCTGCTGTGCACCGTGCGCTGCCGGCACCCTGTGCAGCCGCCGCACTGCCCTAACCGCCGCACTGCCTTAAATGATTGAGCTGCAAGCCGTCCGCTCACAAGTCAGGAAGGTTGACTTGCGCATGGGCCCCTCCCACGTGTCGCCCAGAGCCGTGTTCATGTACTGCAGCGTGTCGTTGTCCATGGAGCTGTCGATGATGGCGGCAAAGGTAAAGCTGAAGATGGTGGGATCCTCGTACACCTGCGGCGGGGGGGGCCAGGAAGCGACGGTCACCGTCCTGTGGGGCATCTGCTTGCCTCAAACGGCTACTCAAAAGCGCAACACGCATAGCAGCATGGCCCCGTATCCTGCAGACCGAACGTCGCCGCTGACCTTGACTCCAAAGGTGTGGTCGTCCTTGTGCGCGGCGTCCGTGAACACGCTCGTGTTGATCACCACAAAGTACGGCACCTGCAGATGTGCAGTTCTCAGTCGTGGTGTTGCTCACGCTCGTTCCCGCTCGGCCGCCGATTCTCATGCAAGCGTCATGTGGGCGCGTGTCGACACGCACCGCGAGGACGGCCAGGGCCGCAAAGAGCAGCTGCATCCACCACAGGATCTTGAAGTAGAGGCCCATGCCGACCCTGCGTGCACAAGAGAGCTGCTGTTGCGTGTTCTCCCCGTCCTTGCGTGCGACTGCGCGACTTGCGCAGGAGAGTCCCTCACCCGAGCTCAGCTCCGATCTTTTTGCAGGATGCCGTCGCAGACAGAGTGCGCGCCGCTGCGGTCCTGTCCGCCTGCGCCTTCGCCTGCGCGCAGTCGTTGTGTTGCTGTGTCATTTTCGCCCACCGGCACTTGTGTGCCACTCCTGCAAGCACAGAGGGAAGGCGCTTACCCGTGCAATGTACGCTTGCTTGAGCTCCGTCCTGCTCTTGAACGCTGGCCTGCCTCCCTCGACGCTGTCCGCCGCAGAGGCGCCTCCCGCGGAGGCCATTGTGGGCTGCTGCAGCGCTGCACAGACGAGCTCGCACGCAGCGCCTGAGCAAGCGCATTCATGCTGAATGTGCTGCAGTGCACTTGTGGGGCTCCCCGTGTTCCTCTCCAGAGGGCGCGCCTGACTCCAACGCCGCCCAAGTGCCACCTCACCACGGATTCGCTGCTGCGGGCCTTGGGGCGCAAGCTGCTCCACACAATCCACTCGCAGCGCTGCTTCGCGGTGCTGCCGTGACCCTTCGGAAGTTGGGCGGGCGCGCGACGCCACCAGAGCGATCGCAGAGGGGTACGCGTACGCGAAGGACCCGTGCCCTCAGCGCCGCGTCATAATTGCGCTGGTTTGCTGGGCTCTGGTGCGTGTGTGGCGGCGTGCTTGCATGAGGGTTTGCGTGCTTGCAGGGTAAGGGCTTAGGGTTAGAGGAAGAAGGGGAACCACGATACACACCCCAAGGGAGGACTTGCCCTTGCCTCCCTTGGGCGTGGAGGCTGCCGCAGCGGCAACAGCGGGCGGAGGTGCCGTTGCGTGGGTTCGGAACAAGCAGACAGAGGAGAACGCACGATACACAACCCAAGGGAGCAGGTCACTTCTTGCCCTTGCCTCCCTTGGGCGAGGCTGCCGCAGCGGCAACGGCGGGCGCCGGCGCCACGGTCTTGTGGCTCTGCCACGACAAGTACATGTTCCTGCGTACATCAGCGTACACCAGTCCCGACATCCAGGGGGCCCGTCAACATGCCGCATTGGTGGGGAGGTCCCTGCACCCTGTGCCCAGCACTGTGGTACCTCATCACCCTGAGCGGGCGCCCAACTCACCAGGCGAGGGCCACGACGTTGACGGCCAGCACCCGCAGGTCCGGAGGCACATACTGGAAGTTGATGAACTGCAGCACAACGGCAGCACGGCAGCAACTGGATGGAGCACCCACACGCGCGTGTGGCGAGACGCACCGCGGCATCACCCCGGTACGCCTGTTTTGTTGTGCTTTTTGAGGCGGATGCGAATATACAATGCGTGCCGTTAGTCACCTGGGCAGGCAGCCAGATGATCCAGTTGACCTTGAGCGCGTCTGGCAGGTCCTGCTTGAGCTTGGCCTTGATCTCATCTGGCTTGCCCTACAAACGCCCCGGCGGCACACAGGCATGGTGCATAACAGCGTGTGTGTGGTGAGCTTTACATCTGGTACAGCCATGTCTGGCAATGTGTGTGCGTGCTTGACGTCTGGCACAGCATGCACGTCCAACAGCCATAAGCACTCCCTGCCACTGACTGCCTCACATGAGGTCGCCCGGTGTTCCTGCACCAAGGATACTGCCCCAAAGGTCCCGCGCACCTCGATGCATTTCATGAGTGACATGAATGCCGTGATGAAGATGGGGGCGAAGAAGAACTGGTCCACAAGCACGCTCAGCACCGTGCCTGCAAGTTGTTTTACCAGCAGCGGTAGCAAACCGCCACGTTGTGGGCGCCTGCAGGCACTGCTTGTGGGCAGCGAAGCACAGCCTGTGGAGGGCGACGTACAGCCTGTTGCCGCACCATCTGTGGGCGGCAAAGCACCACCTGTGTTGACACCCAGAGCCCGCTGAGCGCGTGAGGCGCACACTGCCTGGTGCTTGCCTGTTGGCCCGCGCTGCCTTTGGGGCCCTGCCGTTGGGGAGAACCAACACACTGCATGCGTGCGGCTGCCAGCTGCCTTGCTGCCCACCTTTGACGCCTGGTGCCGTCACCAGGGTGCCAAGGTAGGCGTACCACGTAGTGAGCACCGGTCCCACGAACAACAGGCCCTGCGCCCAACGTGCAAAAGGCGTCAAGAGCAGCAACTCGAAGCCAGCAGCGTGCATACACACGTCCTCTCTAGCAAAGGACTGCTTGTCTGCACTCTTGGAGGGATTTCGTCCAGTGCCGCGGCACGCACCAGGAGCGTGAAGATGGCGAAGCGCTTGGTGTCAAACGACGTCTGCTCGATGAGTAGCTGACTCAGGATGTCGCCCAGGCCGTTGAGAAGCCCGCACGTGGCGCACCTTGACAGGAACTGCAGGTGCACAGCGCGATCGTCATGCACGCTGCCCCAGGCAAGCCAATGAGGCAGGTGAAGCAGCTACAGCACGCACCGGCTGGGTCTCCAGCAGCTCAAGGTAGGTCGCCCAGAGACCGCTTCTCCGCGGTTGCCCGCCGGCGCCCCCGGACGCCGCCATGCGCAGCACGCGCCGCCCGCCCCCTCCTGCCCCTCCGCCTCCAAGCAGCCCACCACCAGCACCTCCGCAGGGGCTGGTCAGCGGCAGCCTGAGCCTGGATGTCAATGACTTGGGCGCCCAGGCTGCGGCGAGCGTTGAGAGCCGCTGAACGCCAGCAGCGCGCGCAGACAAGGCAGCGCGCAGGGGCCCCGCGAGCGCGGATGCGACCATCCTCCTCCGATCTGGAACGCTGCTCTTGTGCGCGAGAGCAGCGTGTCTCGGCAGGAACCCCAATCATTGGGCAGGTACACTACAAGCCAGCGCGCAGGAGGTCTCAGGAGGTCTAGCACTGCCATTGGCAAGGCAAATTTGTACATGATGGGTGGCGGCGGTCACGGTACGGTCAATCGTAGTACGCGGTACGCGGTCAATCACTCGATGTAGTCCATGGACTCCCGGTAGCCGTTCTGCAAGTGCACACCTCAGCACCATCTGCTGATAAATCAGCGCAAGACCAGGAGCGCGTACTGCAATCGGTCCATCAATGAGTCTGCTCACCTCGACGAAGAACTCGTCCAGCTCGTTCTCGCGTCCCGGGAACTGCCGCTTGCACCAGGACGTCAAGCAGTGCAGGTTGTCTGCGCAGCACCCAGGGCTCAGCGCACGTCCAAGGTTGGCCATGATTCTTTCGGGGGCAAGACCGGCAGCAACAGGTGTAATGCTGCCACTCACCCAGCCAGCGGTTGGCCGCTGCCTTTGCCACAGCCGCCCCGTCCCCTGCAAACACACCCCAACATGTGCGGCACGTCGAGCATGAGTGAGCAGCGATGCATGCTCGGCGAGGTGCCCACAGGACAGGCGACAGGAACCCTCACGGAGGCGCATGTTCCCCAGCGCTCACGTATCGCCTGCACTGGCAGACACCTGGCAAGCACCCCGCCCAGTGCTCACATATCGCCTGCACTGGCAGACATCTGTGCAAGCACCCCGCCCAGCGCTCACGTATCGCCTGCACCGTCTCTGGGTCCTGGTCGCGGTAGCTGTCCAGGGTGGCCTGGGCGGCCGCCACTTGCTGCCGCAGCGACGTGAGCGTCTCCATGAGCTGGGACCGCTGGGCCTGCGCTGACAAACACGCCGTTGGGATGCAAATCTGGGTTGGAGTCTGCTCCAGTTGGGTTGGAGTCTGCTGGCTGCTATCGACATGACGTGTCGCCCACAGCAACAGACCCCATCACCATCTGCAGCAGACTAGCCCAGCTGCTCAGTTGCCTGCTGCCAACGCTGCACTTGTTGCCTGCCCCGACCTGTCACTCCACCCTGCCGCATCCTCGCACTCACCGTGTCCTCCCTGCCCGTCATCTCCACCTTGACCTCGGCCGCCAGCTCCACTCTCCGCCGCTTGAGGTCGGCCAACTGCTTCTCCGCCTGGGCCACCTCGTGCTCCAACTGCAGCGTGCACAGCCCGCATGGTGTGAGCGATGCGAAGCAGAGGTCTGCACGGATGATGCGCCGTGGGCGGCAGGACCGTGCCAAAGGCCCGCTGCGCCGCCTGTGTCTTGGTGGCGCCCGGTGATGCATGCTCCTGTCGTGGGCTGGTTCTCATCTGCCCTCGCTGCTGATCCTTGGCGCCCCGTCACCACGGTGGCGCCGACACACTGCCTTCCTCCCACCGCACCTTGACAGACGCGTCCGAGGGGAAGCTCCTGTGGTGGCATGGTGCAGGCAAGCACAGAACCACGGGTGTATGTGTCAGGACATGAGGCGGCGGCCTGCCGCAGCACCAAGGCCACACGAACGCACCAAAAGTAGTTGGACGCGCCAATCTTCTCTTGCCGCACCAGGTTGTCGTCCACCAGGCTCTGCACGTGGGCACAAGGGCGCAGGGCACGCGATCGTGCACCCGCGCGCAGCGACAGACGCGCTGGGCGCGCTGCGCACCCGCACGCTCCACCACGCGCCTGCAGCACGTCCTTGATGGTCTGGCCGTTGATGCCCTTCTTGATGCCGAGCTTCTCCACGTCCTTGAGCACGAAGACGTCCCTGGACTCGTGGAACACCTCGAGCAGCTTGTCCCGCTTCTCCTCCAGCGACATGCCCTTGCGCTTCGACATGGTGGCCTTTTCTGCGGTGAGGATGCGGATGCGCGCGTGCTGCTGGGCGCAACAGCACGCTTGTGGCTCCTGGGCGCTAACACATCCGCAGGGTTTGCATTTCGAGGAGAGAGGAGGAGGAAGAGGACGACGAGCACGATACCCTTAACAGTTTCCCCAACACCAAAAGCAGCGGAGGCGAACTCGTTGTTCCAGCACTCCCAACAACAAGCAGCGGAGCACAAAGCAAGGACTACAGCGCGCAGCGGTCCGGGGAGCAACCGCGATGACTGGCGGCGGCGGATGATTGGTCGAACCCTGCAGCGGACTCTTGGTTTCAGCTTCCAGGCACGAATTGCGGGATGAGCCATCCCGCGCCCACGGCGCCCACGAAGGCGTGCACGCTCTGCAACAAGGCGGAGGCGGTGCTCGAGTGCGAGGAGGACGCGGCTCGGCTCTGCGCCGCGTGCGACGAGCTGGTGCGCCTCGAGGTGGCGGCAGGCACTTTGCGCCTTGATGACGTGCGCCTGGAGGCCCGACTCTCGCCGTGTGCTCGCCCATTCCGCCCGGACGCACGCGCGCAGGTGCACAGCGCCAACAAGCTCTCCAACAGGCACACCCGCTGGCCGCTCTGCTCCTTCTGCGTCTCGTTCCGCGCCACGGTGAGGCGGCCCGCCGATGGCGCAGGACGGGATAGTTTCAGGGGCCCACAGGCACACCGCCCTGCGCAGCCACTTCACGGAGCTGCAGGCGCCAAGGGCAGGTCGTGCAGGTGGCCAATGGCCTGCCCTGCCTCCCTCTGCGCTGTCGCGTGCCGCAGAAAGTTAGCCACCACGTCGCAGGCCTGGACATCACGCCCACGGGTGCGCAGCCCTCACAGCAGCCCAAGGAGGGGGAGGCCGTCAAGTATGCGTGTGAGGCGTGCGCCGCCAAGCTGCCCAAGGGCACGGCGCCAGTCAACACGCTCGTGGCGTCGCTGCCGGCCCCCAAGCTGCGCGCCTCAAACAGCCCACCCGTGAGCGCTTGCGGTGCTGCCCTTGTCACCTCCAGCAGAATCCTTGCACTGGGGCTTGGCACTTTTCGTGGGTCGATTGGAACTCATGCAGTCGTGCTTCTGTTGTCCGCACCACCTGCAGGCGCCAGCACTCAAGCGCAGCGCAGCACAGGCGGGCCTCAAATCCCCCAAGAACACCCACCACGCGCTACCCCAGCAGCAGCAGCAGCAACAGCAGCCGCCTCAGCAGCACACCGGGGGCCACCACGGCGCCACAAACGCCGTGCGGCGCAAGCGTGCCGGCGCCGCAGCCGCACCAGCAGCAGCGGCAGCATCCCTGGCCCCCATGCCACCAGGGCAAGCAGACGCAGCAGGCGCACAGCACCAGCACCAACACCAGCAACAACATGCCTCCTTCCCCACCAGCAAGCAGCCAGGCGGCACGGCCGACGCTGACCCTCCCCGGCCCGGCGCCACTGCGCACTTGGTCGAGCTCAGCGCCTGCACAGGCGGCGACGCAGGCGACACAACCGCCGGCACCGCTCTCGCTGCCAACCGGGGCTCTGGCAGCCTCGCCGCCGACCCCACATCCATGCTCTTTGCGCCGCCGCACCACATGTCCCAGGCCACGTTTGATTTCGCGCAGCGCTGCCAGACCACAGGCGCCCACCTGCAACAAGGGCCTGGCGATGCGCAGCACGGCTCGTCGCGGCACGCGTCGGCGCCTGGGACACAGCAGGAGTTCCACCTGGGTATGGTGCCGGCAGCGCTGCAGGCGTTTCAGGTGCTGGCCTCGCCGCCACCCATGCCGTTCCGGCTCCACCCCGACACCCTCGGCAAGGCTGCTGGCGGCAGCGGCGGCAGCGCTAGCGGCCTTGCAGCCTTTGTGGCGGGGGCGGAGGCGGGCGGGGCGGCCAAGCGGGAGGTCGGGGCCGCTGCCTGCAGGCACTCGCACCACAAGCACCACCACCACCACCACAGCATGCAGCGGCACGGCAGCAGCAGCGGGCCCATCTGCGATATGAACGTGGGGGCTGCAGCGGCTGCCGCTCCAGGCGGCAGCAACATGACGGCGCAGCCCATGGCTGGTATGCCCTCAGGGTCTGACACCGGCATGCAGCAGTACCTCCCCACCGGCTTGTCGCCGCTGATGGAGTCAGAGCAGCAGGGCATGGCGTTTGAGAACGCAGCGGAGGAGGGCGCGGCTGCGGACGGGGCGACCGACAACCTCGGCATGGGCCAGGGCCACATGGGGAGTATGCCCTCGTTCAACGGCACCTCGCGCATGCTGGGGACGGAGAGCTTGGCGCAGTTGGAGGCTGCCTTGGAGCCTGATGGCTCCGCCATGGACGCGGGCGACCTCGCAGACCCTGAGCTAGGGTCTAGGGCCCAACCGCGCTCTCGGGCTGCATCCGGCACGCAGGCTGATGCCGCCACACGCCAGAGGCAAGGGCAGCAGCAGCAGCACCGGCAGCAGCAGAAACGGCAGGGGCAAGCGTTGGATGAGGGCGGAGGCTCCATGGAGGACGGGGAGGAGGTGGAGGGGGCGCTGGCTGGCGGGGAGCAGGGCGCCAGCAGCCGGCAGCGCCAGCGGACGGTGCCTCCTTCGTCGACGTTTGGCCGCGGCAGTGGCAGCCAGGCGGCGGGCGGGGCGGCAGCGGCTGGCGGCGGCGGCGGCGGTGGGAGCAGCAGCAACGGCACGACGCGGTTGGGTGGCAGCGCGGGCGGGCCGAGTGGTGGTGCAGGTGGCGGCCTTGGAGGGAATGGCGGCGGCGGGAGTGGGGATGACCCTGAGCTGCTGGACAACCTCTTCACGTCGTGGAACCACGAGCCTGGCAACACACCTGGCCTGGCGGTGAGTGTGTGGTGAGCTTTACATCTGGTACAGCCATGCCTGGCAAGCAGATACAGTGTAGTGTGCCTGTGGCGTGTTGTCCTGCTACCGGTCCGCCTGCTACCTACCTTGCCCTCTGCCCCAGGGACGCGGGCTCATGCAGTTTGTAGCGTCTTGTCCCAGGCAGCTTGTGGCGTGGCGCGTTGCAGCCATGCAGGCATGGCAGGCTCATGCATGCCGTCCTGATGGTGCGAAACGTGCCGTGCAGGACTCGTTGGCAGCCGGTGCCATGGCCGGGACTGGGGGCATGGAGGACCTCTTTCGCCTGGTCGACTTCGACGAGCCAGGCGCTGCAGGCACCTCCTCCCTTGCCGCTGCAGCCGCCGCTGGCGCAGCCTCGCGCGTGCTTCAGCAGCAGCTGCAGGCTGCTCGTGCCAAGCCAGCCATGCTTTCGACCGGGTCCTGGCTGCCTATGGCGTCAAATCCTGTTGCGCTGGGCGGCGGCGGCGGCGACGGCAGCGGCGCGGCGGTGCGTGACACGTCGGGCGCTGGAGTGTCAAGCGAGGAGCAGCGTGGATCGGCACCACAGCCCGGCGACTTGCTGCTGGACCAGCAACAACAGCAGCAGCAGCAGCAACTGCAGCAGGGCATGGGTGGGCAGCAGTTCCTGCAGCAGCAGCAGCCACCTGCGGGCGGTGCGGCGGGGCACAGGGCCGGCCGGGGCAGCCATCGGCGATCCGCGGCGCCCGCCAGCGACGCTGGTGGGTATGCGCCGTTGTCGCGGCGGTCCTCGCACTCGGACGGCCAGCTGGCTGCTGCGCAGCAGCAGGAGCAGCAGCAGCAGCAGGGCGTCGCGGCTGCGGAGCAGGCACAGCAGCCAGGGTCGTACTGGGCGATGCCGCCGCAGCAGGAGGCGGGGCAGGCAGCAGGTGGCTTCCTGGGCCAGGCGGCGGGCGGCGACGCTGCAGCGGACGAGGCGACTGCGGCTGTGGCCGAGCTCAACCGCAGGCTGTCGTCCACCAGCCAGATCCTGCCGCCGCTGCTCCAGGCGGGTGTGGACGTTGGCCAGCTGGCGCCGCAGGGCCCAGATGGTGGCCTCGGCTCCATTCTCATGCCGCCGTTTGGCAACGCTCCGGGCGGCGGGGCCGACCAAGGCATGTACCAGCAGCAGCAGCAGCAGCAGCAGGCTATGGGCCTGGCGCTGATGCAGCAGCAGCAGCAAGCCGCCGTTGCGGCTGCGGCGGCGCAGCGCGACGCGCACCTGCGCACGTCAAGCCAGCCTGCGTCGCAGAGCGGCGCAGACGCCGGGGCACCCACTAGCACCCGCCAGGCGCAGGAACAGCAGCAGCAGCAGCAGCAGCAGGCACACCTGGCCAGTCTGTTTGCCAACACAGGCAACCTCGCTGCGCTAGGCATGCTCCCGCCAGGCCTGCAAGGCGCCAACCTGCTGCAGCTCCACGCTGCGGCTGCAGCCGCGGCCGCCGCCGCCGGCATGCCCGACCTCGGCCCGTCTCCCTTCGGTGCTCTACCCGGCAGCGCACCCGCCTGGAGGCATCCAAGCCTGGCCGGACTCACGCCGGAGGCAGCGGCGGCGCACCACCAAGCCCTCGTAGGCCTTGGCATGATGCCGGAGTTGCTGGGGCAGCCTGGCGGCCTGGCGTGCATGCAGCACCATCCTTCGGCTGCTGCCTTGTTTGGCCTGCCAGGGCTCAGTGGGTACGGTGCGCACTCAGCGATGCTTGCTGCGGCGAGTAATGCCGCTGCGACGTCCAATGCGTTGGGAGCCGGGGGGGCCATGCCGGAGCTGCCGCCGCACTTTCTGATGCAGCAGCAGCTGGCGCTGAGTCAGCTGCTGCAGCAGCAGCAGCAGCAGCGGTCGGGCGGGGTGGGGCAGCAGCACACCACGGCCACGTCCAACCATACTGCCAGCAGCCAGCGGCAGCAGCAGCAGCAGGCGGCGGCGGCGCAGGCGGCGGCGGCGGCTGTCCAGCCGCAGCGGTCGGGCGCGGAGCGTAGCAGCTCTTCGCAGCGCGGCGCGGCGGTGGGCGGCGGTGCGGGTGGCGGTGCCAAGTCGAGCAGCCGTGGGCCTTCGGCTCCTGGTGCGGCCAACGCGCAGGGCGGAGGAGACGACTTGGCGGCCACGATGCAGCGGCTCACGCCCACGCCTCCGCTGCCCGGCGGCATGTACGGCCTTGCCGCCCAGCTGCAGCTCCAGCAGCAGCAACAGCACGAGGCGGCGTTTGCAGCGGCGATGCAGGCGCAGGCGAGTGGGCTCATGGGCCCTCCGGCATCGCATGCGTTCGGCCGGCTGCCCACGCCGCAGCCAGGCAGCAGCCACAACCCTAACGACAACGCCGGCGCCGCCATGCAGGGCACACAGAGCGCTGGCGGCGGCGGCGGCGGTGGCGGGGCGGGCACGCAGGGCCGGGCCGAGAGCGGTGCAAGCGGCGGTATGGCGTTGGCGCAGCAGCAGGCCGCGCTGGCGGCGGCGGCGGCGGCGCTGGGCTTGGGCCTGCACCCGTCGAGGTTTGACCCGGCCACGGCGGCGATGGCGGCGGGCATGATGTTGCCGCCGGGGATGGGGTATGCGCCAGGGCTTGCGGGCATGCACCCGTTCCACCCGGGCATGCATCATCCGGCGATGTTGGGGGCGGCGGCGGCGGGCCTGTCGGCGGAGCAGCGGCTGCAGATGCTGGTGAGTCTGCAGCAAATGCACTCTGTAATTGAAATGCGTGAATCTTCTTGTGCAGGTCTGTTCAGTATGGGTGCCTCTCGGGCATATCAGATGTTCTGCGCGTCAAAAGCAAATGTCAATCGCAAACAGCATGGACAGTACACACGGTGTGTGACTGACTGCCTGGACCACGTACTGTACGTCATGCGCAGGCACCCTGGATGGGCCTCGGTCAAGCACCCGGCCCGGCCAGCATGCGCCCCACCATGCCCCTCTCCCTTCCCTTCCTCACCTCCCTCGCCTCCTACAACCACGCTCACGCTCACGCGGCCGCGGCGGCCGCAGCTGCGGCCGCAGCCGCCGGCGCAGGCGCAGGCTTCAGCGCACAGACGCCGACGCACACGGCGGTGGCGGCGCAGACCGTCGGCAGCGTGCACCGCGCTGCTAGCGCTTCCGAAGCCACACTGGCCGGCGGTGGTGGCGGTGGTGGCGGCGGCGGTGGGAGCCATCCCACTCCCGTTGAAGCCAGCAATGCGCAGCACCTGGCTATGCTCCAGCACCAGCAAGCCAGCGCCAGCACCCACAACCACCACAACCACCACTTGCAACACCAGCAGCAGCAGCAACAACACCAGCACCAGCAGCACCCCGGCAGCGCTGCCGCACCGGGCGCGTCACAGCTCTCCTCACCGGCCAACACGTATGCCGCGGCAGGAGCAGCAGCGGCGGCGGCGGCACGCGGCGGTGCGGCAACAGGCTCCATGGGCGGGCCTGGATCAGGGCTTATGCCCGGCATGCCATACCCTAACCTCCAGGGCGGCGGCGGCGGCGGTATGCTCCCTCCAGGCATGGTGGGCGGCGGTGGCGGTGGTGGTATAGGCATGGGGATGTCGTTTGCGCAGCAGCCGTCGATGATTGGCCTTGGGCTGATGGGTGGGATGCTGCTGCCGGAGACGGCCTGGAGCCGGGACGCGCGGTACAGCGAGCGTGGGCAGGCGCTGACGCGTTACCGGCAGAAGCGCAAGCTCCGGCACTTTGAGAAGACGATTCGCTACGCCTCACGGCAGGTGAGCAGGAGCGGGGGAGAGAGAGGGGAGTTGCTTTTGCAGATGGAGTGGGTTCTGGTGGCGATTTGTGATGCTGAGAGTTGGGACCAGGGCCGGCGCCGGCACTAGCGCTGAAAGCAGGCGGTGCTTGCTTGGGACTGCTGACTTGCTCCTGACCCGCTGTGTACCCGCTCCGTGATGGCAACGATGACTCTCCGCCTGCAGGTGCGCGCCCACAAGCGTCCCCGCGTCAAGGGCCGCTTTGTCAAGAACGCCCCGGGGCAGGAGGACGAGGAGGAGGTGGGCAACAACGCGCACGCGTCCGTCGCCGTGGTCGAGTCGTCAGGCGTGCCGCTTCCCTGCACCTCCGGCCCCTTCACCACCCACACCGACCACGACCACCACACGCTTAATGGGGGCACTGGCAGGGCCATCCACCCGGCAAACGCCAGCACGGCGGCTGCCACCGGTGGGCAGGCAGGCAGGGCCGCTGGCAACGCAGCCGGCGCCGTCAAGGCGGAGGAGGGTGTGCCGTCCACGCTGGCAGTGATGAGCGGTGTGGCGGGCGGGGAAGAGGGCCTCAGTGGGAACGGTGGTGGCGGTGGAGGGCTGACGGGGGGCAATGCGTCTGGTTCTGCAGCAAAGGCGGCGATGGGGGCGGGGTTGCAAGGCGGTGCTCGTGGCGGGTCGAAGGCTCTGCAGCGGGGCGGGCACAGGACTAGGGTGGATGAGCGGGGTGCGGGTGTGGGTCGCGGCGGGGCGGCGGCAGCGTCAACGCACCGGCATCAGCACCAGCACCACCAGCACGAGCACCGCCATCAGCAGCATCCCGCACAGGGCCAGGTGGGTGCTGCCGTCTTGCAGGACCAGCACGACGCGGAGATGGGCAGTGAGAGCAGCAACGACGAGGAGGAGGAGGAAGAGGAGGAGGAGGGGGAAGGGAGCTTGCTGACGGGCAGCGGCACGCGGTCTGAGCCTGCGGGGTCGTACGCGCAGCTTAACGGCAAGGCTGCTGGGCACGCGAACGGCTCCGGCAGGGCTGCTGCGGTCAACGGTGCTGGTGCTGGGGGCGGCGGGGGTGGTCGGGGCGGGGCGGCAGCGCCCAGTGTGGGTGCGGGCGGAGGTGGAGGGTTGCTGTCGGTGGGGAGGTCCGAGGGAATGGATGGTGTGCGGTCTGGGGACGGGATGGATGCGGACGCGGAGTTGAGCGAGGAGGACGAGGAGGCCATGGCGCGGCGTATGGGGCAGCAGGCCACGCTGAGGCTGGGAGGGCCGCAGGTGGCAGGTGCGGAATCAATCATCACCATTGTGCTGGGCTGTTGG
>QAXK01005629.1:0-15663 GCA_004335735.1 Chlorella sp. KRBP
GCAGGTGCTGCAGGTGCTGCTAGCAGTCCAGGTGGCACACACGCAGCTGCAGACGTGGTCATGGCAGGATGACAGGGTACAAGGTTCTGGGGGTGCAGGTGTTGCGTGAAGTGCTGTTGTACCAGCCCATGGCGCATGCCACTCTGGGCGTTGGGTGCCAGGCTGGCAGGCTCACTTGGCCTGGGAGCTTGGTTTGCAGATGCCTGCCTTCTTGCAGAGCTGTCCAGGACACAGTGTGTAAAAGACAGTAATTGAACAATTTGATTGCGCTGGCACATCAATGCTCTGCGTGTGATGGGAGATAGGTGGGGTGGGGTGGAGTGCACTGGGGATTGGGGTGCCTTTGCTTGCAATCCCACGCCTCTGCGACTGCGAGCTGAAGCCCTTGAACAATTTCCTGAATTCGCTGGTGGGGCTCTGCTGATGCGCGAGTAAGTGATACATCCCTTCGACACGATGGATGACTGTCATTCTCAGCATCGTCCCATAGTAGTGATCGCGCTGTGTGCTGATGGGCGTGAGACGAAAATGTTTGGCTTTTGGAGGTGTAAGGCTGACGCCGAGCCCGAAACAGCAGTCGAGACCCCTGTTGCAGCAGAGCCTGTTGCAGCAGTCCCATCTGAGCCCGAGCCTCAGCCGGAGCCTGTTGTCGAGGTTGCTGAGATAGTCGTAGCAGAGGTTCCAGCAGAGGCACCACCAGCAGCAGAGCCTGAGCCACCCAAGATGCCTCACAAGGTACACGCAACTGATCTGAGCTCGGCCTCTGCCTCTTGGCGGGTCTTGAGAGATGCCTGCCGCAAGTTCAGAAGAAGGATAGCTAATAGTGCTGCGACAGCAGCAGTTACGGGCCTGATGCGGCATGCCACATCATAGGGCTTGCAGCAGCAGTAAGGTCCTGACCCCAGCAGTGTCTTGTCTTTCGGCATCCATTGATGCCGTGCGTGCTGACAGGTCACTGCCGAGGAGCTGGAGGCTGCTAAGGAGGAGCTGGTGAACGAGGTCGTGCAGAAAATCCTGGAGGTGTGTGCAGTGCAGGTCAACAGCAGGAGCAACCAGGAGGCCTCCACAGCTGTCAACATGGAGACTAGATAGACATGCTAGATCAGTTTTGTGATGGTGATCATTGCAGTCGCGGAAAGGCACGGTAGTGACATGCTGTGCATTTGACAATGTTCGCACTGGTTGCCTGTGATCGCCAATGCATGCTGTAGATGTCTCCCATGAGATCTGCCCGTGGAGGCACCTGCAGTGTCAGCTAACACTGGCGTGCCTGCCTGTGCGTATCTGCCTGTGCCCTGCAGATCCCTGGTGCTGTCACTGAAACGGTATGCACTGCTCTGGCAGCCTTGGCTAGGAATATTTGTCTGTCCTGCCAATGGAATGCGAAACATGTGACACTCTCAGCAGCAGCTTGAAAGGCAGAGGCAGACGGCATGCTGCGAATTTGAGGGGGTAACTGTCATCAAAAACCCGCTGTGCTATTGGGTGGACTGCAGTTTTTTCTTGCAACGCACCACATGTATGCTGTGGTCAGGCCCAGAGTGCTGTCTGCCCTGTGTCTTGGCACCTGCAGATCACCACTGCTCCATACGACCCTCGCTTCCCATCCACAAACCAGAACAGGCACTGCTTCATTCGCTACAACGAGTACTACAAGTGAGCCTTGTGGTGTGGCAGTGTGACCAGTGCTGTTTGCCTTTCGTGTCTGTTCAGCCGCACTTGAGCTCTTGATGTGTGTGCCTGATGCGGCATCAGCAGCTGCCACACAGATCCGTAGTATGTTATGCTCAGGGTTCAAAGGTCTGACACAGCTTTGCGCAGTATACCCTGGCGTCAGCAAGTGTCAGATAGCTCGTGGGCTGGATGGGCAGTGTCTAATCCAGCGGCTTCGGTGTGCAGGTGTGCCTTTGAGCGTGGTGCTGAGGACCCTCGCTGCACCTTCTACAAGAACGCATATGAGAGCCTGTGCCCCCCTGACTGGGTGAGTAGTCCAGTTTGCTCAATTGCAAAGCCCCCATCGACATCACCGCTAGCAATGAGCATGTTGGACGGGGTGGGGGCAAACAGGCATAGCAAGTGTGCCAAAGCACTGCAGCCTATGCACCTGTGTGCTTGGGTACTGTTGCCATGCAAGTACGGTTGCCAGCAAGATCTGGCCACCTCCCAAGACGTTGCTTACCATCTTATCTCCGTGTAGTCTGTCTCCCGATGCTATGCTGAGTGTGCTGTGCCCAAGCCTTCCAAGCATCTATGAGGACTGCTCTGCATCTGTGTTGCATGCAGGTTGAGGAGTGGGAGGAGCTGCGCCAGCAGGGCCTCTGGTTTGGAAAGTACTAAGCATCTCATTGCTGAATCTGGCACGCCATAGGATGCAGAGTGGGCTAGATGTGCGGTTGACAGTTGTGCTGTAAACTGGCAGGAGCAGCAGCAGACCCTCTGCAGCCAAGTTGGCAGCAGCAGCTTGTACACTACCAGGCCAGCTACGGGGCAGTGCCTTGTGCATGACGTTTGAATACGCACGCGAACAGTATGGTTTTTGGATTGTAACAGACCGATGTGCCAAGCAGTGCCGGTTGAGCTGAGCTGAGCTGTGTCATTGCTGTTCAAAGTCGCAACAAACCCTGGCTCCATGTCCAACGCTTATGAGCATGTCTGAGAGTTTCTGCCGTCACGTCTTGTTCTTGCAAGCCATCGGCGTTGGCCTGCTGTCTGTTGCAGTAGAACTGAGTCCTCGTGATCACATCACCCGCCAACTGCAGCTTTGCGGCAGCTGCCTCGCACAGAGAGTCAGTAGTACCCATCGGACACTGTATTATACTACCATATATTCTATGAGTGGGTGTCCTTTTGGCTTCGGCCACCAGAGCGATGTGGTTGACAAGGCAGACACCTTGAAAAGCACCAGCCCCAGCAAAGCCAAAGAGCCGGGCAAATGCCCCTTTTCGGTAGGCAGCAAGGGGGCGAAGGTCCTTCAAATAGATGTTTTCAGTCATGGTGTGTCTGCACTGACAGATAGCTACCACAGCATCCTGCTGTCTGCTGGTGCACTTCCTGACACCTCCACCTGCTGCGCAGGGTGCCACAACTGGAGCAGATGATGCTGACAGGTTTGACTACAATAAGGACCCCATCTCTTGGTTCTACCAAGTGGGTGATCTCAGCTACCCTGTACACCATCAATAACTGTCTGGCCGCATGTGCAACTGCAAAGCAACTGGCAAAATCAGCAGGAGCCAGCCCACATGTTTGCTTTGCTCATGACAAACTTGTCTTGCAGAACCAAATAAAGTCAGAGGAACAATTCCAAGCCAAGAAGTCTGAGCTACGTTCAGCCGCACTGGAGCGCCTGGAGACCATCTTTGATAAGAAGGGCAAGGTGAGGGTGAGAGGGCGGAACCACCTCAGCTAGCACTCACAATCAAAGGGTCCTGATGTGGTCCAGTGCCCTGATTTGACCAGCTGTCAAGCATGAAGTCTCTGTTGCACATATGTTGCGGCTCCATGGACCATGGAAGTGTTTATTATCACCATTGTTGTCATAACAGTCCCAACGCCTGACGTGAGCTGCAACAGCCCCACCAGGTCCACTGGCAGTGGGGCAAGCTGACCGCACACACCATGCCTGCCTGCCTTGGTGCATGCAGCACCTGATCATCGACTCTGATGACGACTTCTCAATTGCTACCAGTGAGCTGTCAGCATGGGACAGTGACGTGCACTCCATCAGGACACTGGCCAGCTGTGCCAACAGTTGGGCCCAGGCCGCAGACTTCAAGGCGCCTGCACTGGTGACACTCCGTGTCATGCTGCTGGTGACCATGGTGGGTCACTTGTGCTGGGCAACAGCTACACCTGAGGCTTGTTTGCAGGGGCTTTTGATAGGCGGTCTCGAGATGCGCACACACTTCTTGCAGGAGCAGTGTGCAAGTGTACCGCAAAAACCAACTGCATAAGCTGCAAGGCTGGCTACTGTAATGCAGGTGTGCTGATGATGCACCAGCACACGCACAAAGTCACACCGGTCTGACTGCAGCTACTTCTGCCCCTAATGAAGTTCGGACTCTGCCCAGTCAAACCACTGACGTACCATACTGCTGTGCTGGGACAATGCTGCATGTGTTGTGCATGCAGCTCACGGCATGTTGGAGCGGCTGGAAGGCAGTGCAGGCCCTGACGCAGGTCAACCGCTACTGGGGGATCATCAACGTGGGCTGGGTGCCCCTCGCCAGTCTGGGTGCTGCCAGCATTGCTGCCATCATGGGCATGTTCCTCTGGTACATGACTGACAGCAAGAACAAGCCGGGTCTGCTGGCAGGGCAGATCAGCATGCAGGTCCTGTGTGCCGCCTGCATGCTGCTGGCTGTGCTGTGCTGGCTTCACCCAAGCAAGGTGGACCCACAGGTAGGCGCACAGGTCCCCGTGTAAGGGTGAAGCAATTGTGGCCTGCATGCTGTGCGCACTGTGATGGTCAGAGATTCAGCGTTTCCGGGTTCACAGCCAACTGCCAATTTCCTTGCATCTGCCTATCAAGCACACCTATCGAAGAAGCCTGGTGGTCTCTCCATGCAGATGCCATGATGCAACATCGGCACCTCACCATGTGATGTGTGCTGATCGTGTACATGTACATGCATGCTTGTCCCCTGCAGTTCTCATCCAACCTGTGCCAGGCGCATGGTCCCCGCACCAGCGACTCCAGCTCAAGGCTGTGCCACTACCTGCCGATTGTGCAAGAGCAGATTGACTTGGCAGTCAGCACCATCCTGACATGGAATGCTCTCCTGGCCATCTTGGCTCTGGGTGTCTCCTGTGCTGGCAGCTGGCACCTGTGGGAGGTGGCATACGTCGAGAAGAAGGCAACCAAGCACAAGCGCCGCAGGAAGCAGCGCAAGAACAGCATTCCCTGGGACAAGATCAAGGTAGGCAGAGTTGGCACTGTATGATGTACGCTGTACGTGCCATGCCATGTGTGCTGTGCTGTGTTGTGCTGCTGTCCTGCTTCACATGCTGTATCCTTGCATTGCATCAGTGTTTCGGTACCATCGTTGGACATCTCCCTAGGCCAGTCAACTGCAAGAGTTGAACGAGTTGTGCACTCAGTGTCCGGCCTCAAACCTGGGCCAGGTGCTGCATGCCTGTTGTAGTTGGCCCACTTATCATAAGCGCATGATGCTGCGCTGATGATGCCGCGCTAACGATGTGGCAGGGGTGAGCAGCTCTCGAGTGCTCATGGCAGCTTGCCAGGCTGGTGTGACCGGGTGTGGCTGACTGTGGCTGTCATATGTGCTGTGCAGGTCGAGGACATTGGACCCGTGAGCTACTGTGGGGGTGCAAGGCCATCCGGCCAGGCCCGGGCTGCTGCTGCATCTGCGGCAGGCGTGGCGGCGTCAACCACCAAGCAGGACGGCAAGAAGAAGGTATAATCGACCACAGATGTCCGCCGCCATGAACTCCAGAAGCTCTTGCGTATGCATAGGGGTGTAAAGCAACCCACACAGCGCAGTGTCCGGATTTGTGCTCTGATGCCGCATGATGTCACATGATTTGGCATTAGCAGTAGGATAGGATAGCATGTCTTGTTTGATGTGATCGCCTGCGTTTGATTCAGGCAGAGCTGCAGTTCCAGACCATATTGTATTTTGGGAGTGTGTGTGTTACACGTGAGCACGTGAGCACGTGATTGTATTGCTGTGGTCCAGTCTTTCCCATACCTGACCTGATGCACACTGCTTGTTTGGCCCGTGATTGAAGCCAAAATGCACGGAATTGGAAAGCGGTAGCTGTCTTGCATCAGGGCAGCTTGTGTGGTGAGCTGTGTAATATGGTATTATGGAATGATACGCATTCACCATGCATTGCCCAACCCTTGGAAGTCTAGGCCAAGGCAGTTGATGGCTGATGACCCCCCAGAGCTTGTTGATATGACAGCAACCGTCAAACCATGACCACAGCATCTAGGTATGGCCATTCAATGCTACTTGCAACCATTGACTGGCTGGTGAAGTGCTGCAAGGATATGGAGCTCAACTGAAGCTCACTCCATCAGTTTGTCGGGATGCAACATACTGTGCAGCATGATGCAGACATACGTCGCAAGTCATGCGTTTAGAAAGTAGTCACGCCCAATAGTCGTAGGATGCCACCGTGTGCATGCACTGCTGGCAGGCTGTACAGCCTGACATGTGTGTGTGACATGAATGCTGCACTGGTGTTTGTGCAATGAATAGGAGAGGATCAAGTTGCATGCAGCCGACTCAGAGACGATACATGCAAATTATGCTGTCTTGAACGGGCTTCTCGACCTTGATGATTTCCTCCCTTGCCAGATAACTTCTTCCCTCAGGTCATCCTACAGCATCACACAGTCATACACGACACACAGAAGCTGGCCAGCGGTTCCAGACCGCCAACACTCATTTTGCAACTGCTTAAAGCCACCAGTCTTGCATCATCACGATCGCTGCTGCCACCGGCCATCAACTCGTTTGAGCGGCAGAACCCTCAACCCCCAGTCCGAGGTAAGGCAGCATGTCGGGCTATAAGACGCCTGCCAAAGTCCAACTGGTGACTCAATCCGACGATCCAACTTCTTGCGGGATAGCATTTTCCTGGTTATAGCTAACAGGTGTTCTACCCGCTTCTTGATCTGCAAGTCAGACATAGTGGTGGCCTGAGCAGCAGACGTATGCTCACAATCTTCTACTGACATAGGTCAGAAATTCACTGTTTTGAACCGTTTGATATGACGATGGCGAGTCTGACAACCCGCTTTCGGTTGGTCGGTCTCATCAGCCTCTTTGTCTGTGGCGTGCTTGTGGCCGCTGACGACTACAGATATGGACGTGCGACGATGTACTACGACAACAACCAGGTAATAGCCACTGCTTTATGCGGATGGCAGCCCAGGATCGGCCAACAGCAGTTGCCTCAGTTGGTCAACTGCTCTTCAGGAACTTGTAAAACCTCCCTGGCAACAGGCCAGTGTCGTTGCAGTCCTGTTGGGCTTCTGATGCCAACATAGTCTCAACAAGCAACCCAGCGAGCAGCGAGTTTAGTCGTATTGTAACGACAATAGGCCACTTTCCTAGGCTGGACCAGCAGTCGTGCAGAAATCAAGCACAACGCTGTGAGCTAGCATGGTGTTGTGGGTCACAACTTGACCTCTTCATGTTGCTGCATCCACAGGGATCCTGCCACTACAAAGATGTATACAGCATGAAGTGGTATGCTGCCTACCCAGACACCATGGACGGCTTCAGTGGCAGTTGGTGAGCCAGAATGGGTTGCTGCAGTTTGAGCTTGCTGGCAGCACCACAGCATCGTGCAGAGGCTTCAATATCATGCATAATGTGCTGTGACGTTGTGTAGCCCATGCAGTAAGTGCAATCAGCACCTGAGCTGCTGACCATAAGGGTGTGATGTGCTGCTGTATGTGGCTACAGCGGCAAGTGCTTTGAGGTCATGTGCACCAAGAAGGACTTCCGGGACGGCTACGGTGAATGGATGTCCAGGTGGTTCGCCTGCAAGGATGAGAACAAGCGTGTCGTTGTCAAAATCACAGACTCGTAAGTGGGCAGTGTGTTGAACCGTTCACTGGCACCTTGCTGCAAGCATATGCCTGTACATTGGAGACACCCAGCATGATCCCAGCTGGCACGCAGACCAACACCGATCCGATCGGGCGGGCTTGTGCTGTCATCACATTGCACAACCACATTGCACAACCACTATCAGAGCAGATAGCACAGCATGCTGAGTTCATGGCATGTCAAGGCCGCCTGGGGCTGAACGAAGACTCTCAACTTTGTTCTGCCCTGCAGGTGCCCTTGTGTCCACGCCAATGCCTACAGCAACAAGCGTTGGTGCTGTGGTGACATGGTAAGCTTGCACTCTGTCCATCCTGCCCTGTCTCGCGCTTGACCTGACCCTGCATGAACTGTTGCCGAGTTGTCAGTGACAGAAAAACTGTCATGTTGTTTCAGTGAACCCGCAGTGGGTGGGCACCATGATGCTGCGCATGTAGGCATGTGCTCGGGCTGGGTTCAGGCTTCGTGGCCCAAAGTGGGGCGGTAGCCTGCGCAGATTCGCCGTGCTGCATGCGCTGCAAGCAAATCACCGGTGTGGTCATGTGTCCCAACAACACGTGATGCTGTGTCTGTCTGATGTTGCAGCCCCACTTGGACCTCGGTGCTGAGGTGTTCAAGGAGGTGAGTGTGGTGCGCACCATGCATGTTCAACCTGACCCTGCTTTGTGGTGACTTTGGAGGAGGAAAACCCCTTACGCAGGATGACCCTTCTAGTTGTACGAGCTGTTGTGTCACACTCTGCTGTCTCTGTGGTTGCCTGCTGCTCAAACCTGCTGTGTCAGCTGCAACATGGCTTGTTCCTCCCTTGCCCAAGTGTGTTGCTTTTGCTGTCTTGTCCCTGCAGCTTGCCGATGAGAGGTGGGGAGTGATCAGTGTCAAGTGGAAGGAGACCAGCTGTGACAAGTAAGCAAATATCTGTGTAGACAGATGCGCACAACATCCAGCACCATGTTCAAGCTAGCGTCCTTGCTTTCGTAGGCTGCAGGCAGCTAAACCGGCTGAGCCAGTCTAACAAGAACCCCCAGGTTGGCCTGCTGTGCTGCCAAACCTTGACAGTGACAAAGCCCAAGTGCCACTTCCAATGTGCAAGGACACAGCTCGGGCTGCGATCTGTGCTGTCAAACCAAATTGTCAGCAACATCATTGAATGTGATGTCGCCTGCTGCTGCTGTTGCGTGCAGGCTGGGCCCCCAGTAAGGCCCTGTCCTGTGTGCATCACCCTGGTGCCACTGGCCACAATGGACACCTGGTGGAAGCCTCTGGATGTGCCACAACATTGTCCGACCTTTGACCGCTGTTTCGGAAAGTCGTGCTGAGAGCGAGTTGTGATGATGTGTGTTGCTGCTAGCGGCCAGTCTGTGCGCAACTGTCAGGGTAAGGCAGTGATGCTGTGGTCCTGCTGAGCGGGCTGGCTGGTTGCCATCCAGGCTTTAGTAAACCCATTTGGAGGCATGATCCAGAGCTGCCTGCGCTGTCTGATCTTACCCAGCAGGTCCTGTGGTGTCTTGTTGGGATTTGTGCCCGCGGCTTTCTTGTCCCGATGAGAGGTCCTCTGTCACTGTCCAAACAGCCTCTTTGTTGCCGCTGCTGCTTGAGCAGCTCCCTGCCTGGCAGGCACTCCCCACTTGCCTGTTATATGCTGATGCACAACCTTGCAGCTACTGCTGCTGGTTGGAACTGGTTTTGGCCTTGTAGACACCACCTGGGGTGGTTGAAGGGTGTATGCACTCTGTCCTGGTTGCACTGGGTGTGGCGGCTGGAGCGAACCCTGGGTGCTAGCGGAGCCCTTATAAATGGTCACTGGCTGTCCACCTCTGTTTGCTTGCAGCACTGATGTGCCTGCAGTCACACACACACCCCAGACGCTGTTGCTGGGGGCCTCCTGTTTGTGCTGTGCTGGTGGCACCATCAGCAAGTGACTCACCGTGTTTTTTGCGCCCAGTTCACCATAGAGTATGTGCCTTTGTCGTATTGCTTGCAGGCAGGTGTCGCCTTTTTTTTGTTGCTTGTGTGTGCGTGTGCTGAGTGGCAGGTGATGACTGCATACCTGGGCCCATGTGGCACGTGTTCCAACAGCCTCATCAGCTACTAGGCATGGCATTTCCTGTTGAGGCACAACTTGCCAACTCATGACAACTCAAGTGTACCCCTGACTGCAGGTATCGCTGCGTGTTAGGTAGTGGGCCACTGCTTCCCTTGCCATCTGGTCAAATCCAGAAAGACCGCACGTTTGCAGTGCTACAGGCAGTACCCAGCTAGGCTGAGCAAGCCTTTGATCTCTTCCCTGCATGTGGTGTTTTGTTCTTGCTCATCGGCACGTTTGTTTGGGCTGGACAAGCTGGTTCAGTGCACGCGCTCAGTGTTTGTAGGGCGCTTGATCAGTCAACGTGGTGCTTGGCTGCGATGCCAATGGCATGATGGCCCACTTGCCATGAAGACCTCTTGCTCATGCTCCAAGCAAGAAGCAGGCAATTCTGTCCTATTCTTTCTGATGGTCTGTGCTGACTGCTGTCAGGCCTTGAGGAGCGTACTCCTGATGGGGTACATGCCATCTCGTCAGTGACTGAATGCTCTGCTCTGCTGCAAGCATACTGCCGTGATTTGCGCACTTGCTTACTGCAAGCTGCCTGCTGTTCTGGGCACTGTGACTCTTTGCATGGGTGTTTCGCTAGTGTTTTGGGTGGCTCATGCCCTGTGCTTGTCTCACAAGCATATCAGTGGTATTGACACTGTTCTCTTTGGGTGGCTAGTGCTGCCGCTAATAGAGTCATGCTTCTGCAACTGGGCAAACAGGCTGCTGCAAGCACTGTGTGCGGCGTAATTTCTGATGACATGTGTGCCACATGTATTGTGCAAGTGGCAGGTGCCGCAATAGCATCTGACCCCTGGTGACCCCTAGTGGCCCCAAGACTTGCTGGGCATCATTGTCATGGCGTGTTGCTGTCCTGCTGCAAGCATACCATCAACATGGCATAGCACAGCATACGGCATTCAGTCATTGATCATCTGGCCTTGTTGCAAGCCACATTTCCCAGCAGCACACTCGCTGTTGGCATAGGCTTTGACCGAGTGGGTATCTCAGATAGGCTATCGTACCAAGTCTGTCATTATGCACTCGTGCATGAAAAAGTGGGCGTTCTCAGGGTTGGCTCCCTGCCTTGGGATGGGGCCAGGTGTTGCTGCAGTCTCATTGTGGAGCGGACATGTCTCCAGTGTGCATTCTGGGCTTGGGTGTTTTTACATGCATAGAGCCACTGCATGGCATGCAGCGGCACAATTGCCATGTCCACAGTGCCATCACAGAGGTTGCACTCTGTGGTGTATTCTGTGACCACCCAAGGTCCAGAATGCTGTGAGCTAACATGTCTGCATTTAGGATGTTGCTGCTGGTCGCCTGTGGCCTCGTGTGTAGGGTGTGTTGCTTCAGGATGTGTTGCTACTACTTGCATGCGTTCACAGCTTGCGTATGTTTTATCTTGGGGAACAAGCGACTAGAATGGTGCTGCAGCCTCATGTTAGCAGCAGCGACCTGAACTGACCGTCAACTTGCAAGCCCAGCCTCAGGCAGCCGGGTCTGCCTTTGCTGAGTTGGGTTTTCTCTGCATCATGGACCTGTGCTGTCACGGCCGATGTTGTAACATGCCTCATCGTCCACACTCTTACAATACACGTTCAAGTTGCACATGGTGTACTGCTCTGCACTTGGAGCATTTGGGCAGTAAGACAGGCCTGCCCTTGATGCTGCAAGCCGCTCGGATAGAGTACATCGTGACAAACTGCCCTTTGCAAGGCAGTACAATTTCAACTGACGCAGCAGTCAAACCGTGCTGCCTTGATGCAGCAATTGTGAACCATTGGGGAGCAGCTGGCTGATCCACTGGCTTGACTTCTGGCTACAGCGGCGGTGCCCCCTCGAAGCGTATCATGTCACGTACAAAGTCAACAGGTGCGATAGCTGCACTGAAGGCGACGTTCAAGGGCGGCTTGTTGGGAGCCCAGGGGCGGGGCCTGCAGCACAGCAGCACAGCACACAACTTGTTACTGTCAGCACATGTGATGCAGTGAGTCCCGTGATCCCTCAGACTCAATATCCTGCACGTTCTACACTCAAGTAGTGGCCCAAAGACGGTGGACATGCCCCAGCTTTCCTGGTCATGCAAGCTGCTGCCCAAGCCGGGTCCTGCCAGTCCTGTCAGAGAAGCAAGACGTCACTTGGTATCAAATCAAGACAGACTCGGCTCATACAGGCACAGCCACAAGAAAGTGCATCTCGCGCTGGCCCTGCAGGTTGCAGTCTGCACTCTGATTGTACCTGCTGGGTGCGATGAGCTTGGCGTCCTCAAACAGCCTGCCCAGCTGCATCAGGTACTGCGGGGTCACTCCCTCGCAGGCCTTGAACTTGGGCAGCAGCTCGTCCTCCTCATGGTGCATGTGGTCCAACAGGGACTGCGCCAGGCAGCAGACATGGAGCAATGGATACAGGCAGTCAGTCACACGGCCTCAACCTCTTTATCTAAACGGAACAACCAAACAGTGAGCCCAAGCAGTAGCCTACTGAGCAGCAGCAGCAGCCGGCAGCTGTGGGGTGGTATGGCTGGTTGCTAAAAAGCCCAAGCAGTCGCAGCAGCCAGCCAGCTGCCCGCGCTTCTTTGGCAACATTTGTAGTGTGCATCTGAGTGCTGCTAGTGCATGGCCCAACACTTGCAACCTTGTCAAAAGCATCACTCAAGGACACCAGTGCACCGCGCTGGTGAGCAGCCACAAATGCAGTTTTTGAAGGTGGCACCTCTACGGCACTGCCGTGAGCGCTTGCACTGGTACACACGTCGCCCCCTACCTTCATGTAGTCTTGCACCATTGCATCAAAGTTTGGGTCAGTGATGTGTGCGTGTGTGAGGGCAGTCAGCTTGGCCTTCAGTGTGTCATGGGCCACCAGGCAGTCATCAGGGGCAGCATCACCCATCACACGCCGCATGGCAGGGTACAGCACCTGGAGGGATGCACACCAGGACACCAGCGCGGCAGCATTCGGCTTGCGCGGGGTGTTGAGGACACAATCAATCCGGTGGCAAGCACCACCGCTCCTGCTGCTGGCTTCTGTGTGACTTGTGTGTGACTTGGCTGCTGTCTGGTGCAGCCTTGGGCAGGCCGCTGTAGCCATGCATTGCCACAAGGACACATGGCATGCATATTGCTGCCGTCTGAACTGCAACTGGCTTCTGCGGAGAGTCTTGCACAATGAGAATGCACATGCAGTGTTGCTGCTGCTGCTGCAAGCATGCTGTTGCAACCATGCTTCAAGGAAACCACAGACACGCCCTGTACCCACCTCTTCCTCCTTGTAAGAGTGCACCGATGACTCCCGGATCATGTGCCAGGCCAGGTACTGCTTCTGCTTGGCATTGGTGCTGGGTGCCATGTACTGCCTGTACATCTCACACCCACGGTTGTGGTCCTCAATGATGAGCTGAATGATGTCCTTGCTCATGTAGGTGCCCTTCACTGCAGTCCAGGTGCGTCAGTCAGCACACACAGCAAGCAGGAGGAACAGCATCAACCACATGCAAGTAGCAGCAGTAGAGGCACCATCTGTGCAACCCTGCCCAGCTAGCTGAAAGCATATACCCAAACCCACCATTGGGATGCCCCTATGTGCCACAGCGTCTGCTGCACTGGCCTCGATGCTGGTCACATGTTTGGGCATGTGCTCGCACACATTGCTTTCTGGCAGTCAGCAATGACCTAGCGCAGCTTGCAATTGAGCAGTGTGCATGCCAATCAGTCCTGTTGCCTGGCATGCGGGCTGTGGAAATCGCTGCAATGCAGTCAACGTCTCCATCTGACATCCGTCCCTGGGCTCTTACATGGGGTGAAGGCCTTGACGGCCTCCTGAACGACATCAGTGATGATATCTCCCATGCTGTTGGTAATTGCTGCAGAACAGGTTTTCGCTGCTGTGTGAGCGTAACACAACTGCGTGGTCCTCCCCTTGACTATCACCTCACCTCAGCCGGTCGTCGCGACGCGCGACGTAACGTCATGGAGTTCGGCGCTGCGTCATGCGCGAGCGGCTAGGCACCATACCAGTGCAGCCACATACGACCTCAGCCTGTCGACCCAAGCGCCGGATCGTGTCAATGCCATGTCGATGGAGGCATCTGATCATTGAATTCGCCGACGTTGCTCGTCATCCTCTCAAGCTGGGCGGGCTCGCAACTTGGCCACACACGATGTGCAGGAAGCTGGGGGCACGATGCCAACACAAATATTACAAGGACACAGCACACTGGTCTCGCAACCAACTCCTCTATAGAGTTGGTGCACCCCCAAATGCCAACAGGTCCCTGCAGAAGTCCAGTGGTGTCAATATTGCATTGGCAATGTGGCACTCAAAAGGAGCCTTGGGAGCCAAGGGATGCGGCCTGCACAGCGGGGACAGGACAGCGGGACAAAGCAGAGCCAGCTCAACCTGTCAACACCAGCAACTCTGAAAATCAAAAACAATTGGCCAGCCAGTGCCTGTGACTGTTGTCAAGAAGCTCGTACCACGCACTGCCCTAGGCCCAGGCAGATGCAGCATCAACACCCAAAGCCTGGTGCAGGTACAAGTGTTGTATAGTCCACACTATGCGTCAAGGAACATTGGCGGTGAATATATGAGCTGCTGCTGTAGGGCAAGTTGCGGCCCGTACTTCGAAAGACCCAGTGTTAACACGTGGTAGCACAGAAGCACCCCGCTGTCTGGCCTGATTCAGTCAGTGACCCACCTGCTGGGCGCAACCAGCTTGGCCCACTCAAACAGCCTGCCCAGCTGCATCAGCTGTTGGTGGCTCAGCTCCTCCTGCAGACCTGGCAGCAAGACACGCTCCTCCTCCTGCAGGTGGGCCTCACAGTCCTGCAGGGCCCAGAAGCACCAGCAGCAGCAGCAGCCTGCTAAGCAGCAGGGTTTGATGATCTTGACCATGCCGACAGCATCCATGTGTGTGCCACGACATACTCAACGGTTACTGGTGAAGGTGGCTACAGTGTGTAGATGTGTTTGGGGGTGTGCTGTGGGAACAGTGTGGGATGCCTCATCTGTGCAGGTGGGCGATGTTGGAACCAGGGTGTGCGGTCTGGACTGGGGCAGGGGGGTGGCAGTGGGACATGTACCTGCAAAGCTCATTCGCCCACCTGCATATACTGCGCCATCATTGTGTCATAGTGTGGGTGCGTCACAGGGACCTGCAGCAGCTCCTGTAGCTGGTCCTCCAGGTGTTGGTGCTGTGCTGATGTGAGGCCAGCCCCCTGGGCCCCTGTGTATGCAGCCAGCGCGGGTGTCAACACCTGCAGCAGCAGCAGGTCACGTGAGCTGCAGGGCATGTGGGCCCTGTCTGCATACTGTGCCGACAATCAACAGCAGCACTGCAATGGTGGGGCTTGGCTGGGGCACAAAATGCTCTGACACAGATTGGCAGGCTGGGCCGCACCGACTGGTGCCCTACAGAGCCTTCATGGATGTGCACACATGTGCGGCCGGATTCTGTCAGGCAAGAGGCTTGGGCACAGTGCTGCTCTCACCATGTCTTCCCTCTTGGAGTGCATGCTGCTGTGCCTGATGATGTCCAGAGCCAGCAGCAGCTTCTGGTGTGCTGTGTTGCCTGCCATGCAGTACTGGCGGTACAGGCAGCGCACACGGCCATGGTCCTCATGGATCTGCATGGAACAGCAGTGACACGTGTGTTGGAGGGGGGCATGCCGCTCACACAGTGAGCAGACAGCACTGCATGTGTGCTGTGCATCACTGGCCTGGCTGTGCCAGTTTGGGTTTTGTTGAGGTGTGCTGTGTGTGTTCTCACCAGCTGGACGATGTCTTTCGTGACCATGCTGGGGCCTGCGGCAATGAGGCATAAGAGAGACAGGGATAAAGTGTGCTTTATTGCATGTGTGCAGGGTGGGGCTGAAGGTAGAAAGTAAGTTGTTGGTGGGTGGGTCGCGGGTGGGGGGCGGGGGTGTGCACAGCTAACACGTAGTGCGCCCAGTTATCAAGGCACTGGAGGATTTCCTGTCTTCATCATTGTGCAGTGTGCAGTGTGCA
>QAXK01005631.1:0-34950 GCA_004335735.1 Chlorella sp. KRBP
TCCCACCAAAACAAACACCTGTCCGGGCACACCGGAAGTAAGACCTGACACCCCTTCCCGCCCCCCCCCCCCTCTTCCTGCACCTTGGGCGTCCCTCTGCTATTGCTTACAGATGCTGCATGTGATGAAGCCTGCTCAATTCCCAGGCCCATGATAGCACCCACAGACCTCCAGTCGCTAGGCGTGGGCAGGAGGGAGGATCCGAAGCTCCTTGCATTCTGAGTGTCTTGACAAGAGAATGAGAAGTTCAGCAGACAGTTTGACCGCATTGTCAGCCATGGCTTGCGGGGTTTGCCGAATATTCCAACAACATCAGGTTGGCTGACATTTAAGATTGCAGTGCGTGTGTCTGTTGTCGCAGTGTGTTTTCGTTCAAGCAGGAGGAGAGCAGTATTCGCAGTGCACGACCCCGCTGCTCAAGATGAGCAGTGCTGGTTGTTTGTAATTCGGCACTTGTACCTTGTGGCTGTTACCGTCGCGTTTCACGCTGTGGGGCTATGTCGCGACAGGACATCAGCAGTGTTGAGCATGAGAGATTGCTGTGCCTGGTGGACACCCAGAGGCAGCATATCGACGAACTGAGGGTGCAGTTGCGTGAAACGCTTGTAAGTGACAACATGAAAACATATCAGCTGGCTGCTTGGGCTGCAGGGCGTGTTGTTGAGGCCAGCTCAAACGCTGCTGTGCCACCAACCATGAACAGTACTAGTATGTGCACATGCTGCAATGATGTGGATTGTGTGCCTCTGTAGGAGGCACAACAGCAGCAAAAAATGCAGCAGGTGCAACAATCTCCAGCTCGGAAGAATGTCCGTCAGCTCCTTGAGCAAGCAGCAGCTGACAACACCGCACTGGCCAACAGAGTTGAGGAGCTGAGGGCCCAGCGGAATGCTCTCTGTGTCACAAAGGCAGCCCTCACTGCACAGGTGATGCCACTCAACATGGATTCACCCGTATGATTCTTCCGAACGATGCAGCCATGTAGCAGTGTGGGTTGCCACCCTGTGCGGTACCTAGGGGTTTGCCAGATTCCAGGCAGACATCATGCCAAGTGCCAGCGTCTCACAGTGTCACATACTGGGACCTGTCGAAGTCACACATCACCCTAACTCCGCTTTTGGGCCAGCTTAGACCACATGACACATTCACCCCTTGATCTCAACAACACAACAGCTTGAGAGAACACACAAGCAGCCGCATGTGATACTCTAAGCAGCCAGGACCATCATGCCCTGCCAGCATACACCATGCTCGATACGCACGCCTATGAGCAGGAAGCCGCCTCTGTGTCTTGCTGCGCACGACACACAGGTGTCAGAGATGATAAAGGCTGCAGCAGATGACAGGCAACGTGAGGAGCAGCGCAGGCTGCTGCTGCACCAACTGCACCAGCTGTGCAGGTTCATGCAGCAGCCACACCTGCAGAGGCCGGAGGAGCAGATGGCTGCTGTTGTGGCACACATCAAGCAGGTGAGAGTGGCAAGTGGCCACATGCAATTGCGACAAACACCCAAAGCCCTTTGTGACTTGCACCATGCACGCTGTGTGGTGCAAGCATACTGCACCCTCCCTGCCAAAACATCCAGAATGCTCTGCAGGTGTGCTGACACATGGTACGAGGTGTGTGAAGGCAATATGCATGTGAATGCCTGTCAACACACCCCTCTGGGCATTTGCTGTGACAGGCGCACAGCATGCGGCACGTAGTATGCTGCCCCTTGCATCATCATACTAAGCGAGTCTGTGCCACGTGTATGCACCCCTGATATGTCTGCCATGCGTGCCTGTGTGCTTGTGTGCTGACACACCACTGCAGCTGTACCGCGAGCGGCAGGAGCTGTCAGAGAAGCTTGATGCAGCCATGCGCAGCACCACACCTGCAAACAGCAGCAGCAGCAGCCACAAGCAACAACCAAAACCAGCACCTCTCCTGCAAGCAGCAGCAGCAGGTGCAGCAGCAGGTGCAGCAGCAGGAGCGGCCTCCCTAGGCCCACCCAGTAGCCCCACAGCAGGCCTCAAACTGGACCAGAGGGCCACCAGCCAGCTCATCTGGACCAGCAGCTGCCCAGGCCTGTTCATACAGCAGCAGCAGCAGCAGGGACAGCAGGGCAAGGCGGCAAGTGACGTGCAGGCCGGTGGCAGCAGCAGCAGCAGGAGCAACAGCGGTGTGACAACGCAGGGGCCTGCTGCTGCCTGTGACACCAGGGCCTGCCATGATGGAGACAGCAGCTTTGTCACTGCCCACTCTGCACAGTCCCAGCTGCTAGACATGTCCTACATCAGCCCTCTGAGGAGCGCTGTGAGCGGTGTGAGCAGCTGTGCTAACAGCTTGGGGCGCAAGTATACTGGGGATGAGACGCCTTGCAGCAGGCCTGGGCCGCAGGTTGTGACAGATGCAGGCAAGGGCACCCCAGCACACCCTGCAGCGCATGTGCCTGTGGGAGGGGTGTGCACTGCTGAGCTGGGTACACCTCTGTCTGCTCAGTCCCTGAGTGCATTCACTCCTGGTGCAGATGCCGCAGTGCCAAGTCCGCGCATACGCAGGGCACTGCAGGCCTTGTCGCCCCTGCGGCGATGTGGGAAGCCTCAGGCAAGCAGCAGCACAGCAGCCGCTGCTGTGGCAGAAGCAGGCAGCAGAGGTTGCAGCTCTGCTGGCAGCAGCTATAGCAGCAGCAGCACAAGCCTTGCGACAGGGGCCTTCTCAGAGCTACTCACACCCAGGCAATCGCAGCAGCAGCAGCAGCACACAGTCGAGCCCGCAGCATCCCCTGGCACAGCATACAGCAGGTTGACGCCCCTCAACACTCCCCGCTCCACTTTGCGCCCCTTCGGCAGTAACTTGAGCGCATGCAGTGTCAGCAGCAGCAGCAAGCCTGGAGCTGCTGGAGGTGGGGGGCTGAGCCTCCAACCTGAGTTCAGGTTGGAAGCAGCAGACAGTTTGTGGCCCAGCCCTGCAGCAGCAAGGATCAGTGGCCTGGGTCTGGCAGCTGGAGATGCAGGTGGCAGTGCTGTAAGTAGCCACATGCTGTGGCTGCAGCAGGCCGAGTGTGAGGGATCAGGAGATGAGAGCCAGTCCCCACAGGGTTTATGCCCCAGGGCTTTGACCGAGTTTGACTTCCTGCAGGATGTTCTTCTGGACAGCTGTAGTGAAGGCGCAGGTGAGGCAGCTGGGTGTGGCGACAGACGAGGCGCTGCATACAGTACTGCTGCTGGGAGGCGCAGCCGCCGGAGGGCAGCAGCAGCATTTTTGCTGTGTGTGGGTGCGCGTGCAGCATGGGGTGTAGCTGCTTGTAGGCACAAGCATGCAGAGGTGCTGCAGCTTGTGAGGGTGGTGCAGCAAGGTGCGTCAGCAGCAGCTGGGCAGGCACGGGGCTGCATTGCTGCTGGCATGAAGCAGGTGTCGAGGCGGGCAGCGCGGCAGCAGGTTGGCAGCAGCAAGCCTGTTCAGGAGAGCCATTCGCCCTCGACTCCACCCCTGCCAGACAGAAGCTGCTCCAGCACTGCTAGTGTGCAGCCAGAGCAGCTCTCAGCATCGCCTAGCTGATCGACAGGTGTGCCGGGGAGCATCCGCCCAGGCCTGAAAGGCTTGTGAGTTGTGTAGATGTATGAATGCTGCTGGCATTCACTTTGGCTGATCTGTGTCCTGCTGTAATGCAGAAGTCACTCTTTTTTTGGGGCAGTCACTCATTGGGTAAGCACGACACATGTGGGCACGTGCACGTTGCAATTGCTGTCACATACCCAGCAGTTCTTCAGCAGGCATGCTGTCTCCAGCAGCACAGCAATATATCCACTACTCCAGAAGCACCGTGCCACTTTGATGTTGATGTGGCACTGAAAACTCTCCCCTCGCCTTACTCTGCGCCGCCATCTACCACACCAACCTCCAATCAACAGAACAATACTAAAACAAAAGAACCTGACCATGCAGCTGCCAGACCGGTCACCCACACAGCTGGGCGCAACACAGCAAAACGCGCCAGTTATGACCCTGCACCCTGATGTAGGTGAAGTAGAGATGCCATCAGGTGGCTATGGTGAAAATCTTTGCAGCATAGCTGCTGCAGGACGCTGGTGGAAAAAGTCGCAAGCATGCTGCTCAGCTAGAAAGCTGCCTGCCATCAAAAAAGTCTTCAATCACCCAAGCTCCAGGCAGAGCAATGTGCTGTTGTTGGCCTGGCCATCTAATCCAACATGTGGTGGACCTTTATGCCACTTGGTCTGCTGTTGTGTGAGGAGCCAAACCCAACCAAGTGCATTCAGAGGTCCACCCTCACAGAATACACCATGTATCCTTTTGCAGATATGTACGCAACCCCTTGATGTGTTGGCACGGCAATCTCACAGCCATGACTGATACACCAGCTCAATCGTCAAACACAAACCATCCCAGCACCCCTCTTTCTCCTCAACGCCTTCCACCACAACAACGCACGCACCACACTCCTGTGCTGCTCTGTACGTCAAGTTTACAGCAGCCTATCATCTCCAAAAGTGCAAATATTCAACGCAACCACACACCGAAATGCTTCTTCCTGTGTTCATGTTCAGCTGAAGACAGATATGGCCGCTCTTTGTACTTTCTGGTCATCGGCTTACAGTGCAAGTGTGCTGCCGCTGTTGTTGTTCTTGCGACCATGGTTCTTGGACTCCAGCAGCACACAAGCACAGCCCCTGGTTGCTGCTGTAGTGTCAAGCCCGCGCCAATTGCTTCAGAGTGCAGTGTGTTGCGCTGTTGTGTTGCCCCATGCTGCGTGTGTCTGTCACAGCAGCTTGAAGGTGTCCTGGATGTGCTTCAGAGCCACAGCATCCTTCTCATAGGCAGCATGGGGTGCTGTCACCACCAGGGCAAACACAGTGTCACCTGCACACCAGCAACAGCAGCACCCACAGCAACGACAACATCTGCTTACACCACTGCTAGCGCTGAGTGGCGAGACAGGCGCGCATCCCAGCGGTGCACTGCAGCACTGAGGCGATGCTTGCAGATGCATATATCATTGCAGCATTTTTCCTGCTGTGCAGTCACTGCTGAGGAAGATGGGGGGATGCCCAGTGAGTAAATCAGTAAGTAGCCACCGACATAAGTCAAGCTAAGAGGGGTGTGCATGTCCAGCATGCTGAAGTACCACACCCCCAACCTCGGGGGTGCCTCACCTTTCTTCCCGATGGTGCTGAGGTAGTTCCGCTTGTCACTGGTAATCTCGTAGGTAAACATGGGCGTGCCATTGATCTTCCTCTCAACCTGCGACACAACACATCCAAGCCCAACACACCGCCTCAATGCACCGTGCAAAGAAACTGCATGCACTGCAGAGCACACACGTATGCAGACGGGATAGCAGTGGTGTGGTGCTCCAATGCAGCACAAGACTGTTACAATGTATTATGGCGCGCTCCTGACATGCATGTGCAGACGAGCATCATGATGCTGCAGCAATGCACACCTGCATATCTCAACTCAACACACCTGCTTGACCTCTCCATCAGTAACAGCCTGGCGCAGGTCTGGGTCGCCCCCAGCAATCACAATCAGGCTTGTCTTTGCATCCTTTAGCACAGAGTCACGGTAGTCCTTGCCTGCATGTGTTGACGAGGGAGAAGCACCGTATGGACACCTTTCACAGTCTGCAGACAGGGTGTCGGTTCTTTGGTGATTGCATGAAGCCACTGCTACTTGTGCAACAACCAACAATCGGCAGTTTGAGCATCGGCAACCACGCGTGCAAGTGCCCAAGGCTCATCAATACCATCAGTCTGGCGTGCACAGCCTCAACCACCCCAATGACTGGACCCCACTCCTTCATTTCTGTGCAAGGCAACGACACACCTCCCAGAGCAATGACGTAGGCCTGCTCCTTGCGAGTACTGGGGTGCTTCACCATTCCATCCATGCCCTGCAGTACAAACATACAGCCGTATCAAACAGACCGGCCTCAGATAGTAAGTCAAGGAACGACTGTGCACATGAGCACACCCATTCTCTACCACACTGCTCACTGCCGTGTACACAGGACAGTCACAGGCAACCTGGCAGCAGTATGCAGCAGGGTTGACACGGCCTGTGCCCACCATGGTTGACTTGTCAGTCTTTGTCACGGCCTCCTCCTCCCAATCGGAGGGATACTCGAAGCTGTACATTGGAGGGGCGTCCCTACTGGCACCATAGCCCAAGTACAGGTCGGGAGCCTGCAGAACACACCAGCTGCAGTCTTGAGTGCATGCATGCATAAGGCACTGTGGGTGTGTTGAGATTGGATACTGGCCTAAGCATACAATCAATTCATTTCATATTCCTTGTGGACGGTTGGGAGGCTCTGTACCTGGTTGTACCCCAAGAAGGTCTTGTATTCACCAGCGGCCCAGCTGGGCAGCTGCCCAGTGATGCCAGACAGCACGAGTGCTGCGGGCACGGACACCAGGATGGTCCTCCTGGACGGGCTGAACGCGTCACTGATATTATTCTCAGAGGTTCCCGCAGCCCGCAGCACCACAGAGCGTCTGTGCTTGGGTGTCGGAACCTGTGGTGGAATGATCTGACCGCAACGAGTCTTGGTGCGCGCAATGCGTGAGCTCACTACCTTGGCGGACAACATGTTCTTTGTCAAATCGTGTGAAGCGGTATTGAGGGCAGATAGGCTCGGCTCACGCTGATGCAACTGTCGGAGCACTTTTCCAAACAAGCTTAGCAGCAGATGCACGAACTTACACGAAGAAAACTGCGAGCTCAACGTTTGGATGATGTGATCGACTGCCACAGGCGGACGATGATGCACACCGAGACCTCTCCCACTTGTACCTCGGGCAAAGCCCGGGCACGCACTCAGCTTCGTCATCACCGCCCCTCCATGCAAGCACTCCTGCACTTTGCCACCTGTTACAAGTGTGAACTTGGCATTTACGTTTCAAACTTGTAGAGAGCTTGATTCAAACTTTCGCTATGTCCAGCCTGGCATGTACATGGCCATGCCATGGGTTACAATGGGCACCCAGGACACCACGCATGGAACGTATCTCTGGCTGACGCTGCTACAAAGGCATCAGTGAAAGCCCTTGCCCCGCTTGCCCTTGGTGTAGACCTTGCCCCTGCAGTTTGCAACACCACAGCAGGCCATGACACTCGGTGACTGCCTGTCGGTGCGCTTGCCCACATACAGGATGGCAGCCGTGCCCAGGTGCACCTGCTGCAACCACGTCCCAGTACATTCCCAGAATGGTCTCACGAACCTGTGCACAGCACTTGCTGCCTGCACTGCTGCAGAGGCCCTCACCTGCTCCCTCCATCCCAGTCCTCCCCAACCTTCTCCAGGATGATCCTTTCGCCCTTGGTGCTCACAACCTTGCCGTCCCTGTAGCGCAGCTGGCTCTCCTGCGCCTGGCACTTCTTGGGCAGCTGCAGCAAGTCAGCGCCGGCTTGGCCCTTCTTGCTGCTGCCGCTGCTGTCTGACACCACGCGCAGGTCAAACCTATGGGGCAACGACAGGGCAGGGCACACCACGTTGCATATATTTCAGGGTCAAGATTAAGCTGTGCTGCACCTGTGCAGTACTGCGACACATGTGTGCACCCTGTGCCACTGTTTTGAGTTGAGTACACACTCAGCCACTGTGCCACAGCCTGCAACGACAGCAGTGAAGCAGCTCACTTTTCTACAATCAGCTTCTTCTGCCGCTTTTTCTGCAACTCAGCTGCCTGCTGCTCCTGCTCACGCTGCTGCATGTCCCGCTCCCACTGTTGTTGCTGTCGTTCAAGCTGTGCAGGGTCAGACTCCAGCAGCCAGTTGGCAGCAGCCTGCACACAGGGTGTCAACACAGGGCTTGTAGCTTGAGGATCAGTGAAGCTGCAGCATGACGAGAAGCTTACTGCCTAGTGCTGCACAAGCCACATTTCCGCCATGCCTCAGCAGACAGACACAGCATTATGGTTGCCTGTCACCATCTGTACAGTACGCAAGCACTGGCTCACAACACTTGCCTAGTGGTGATGGCTACGGAAGCCTGTAAGATTAGTGTCTCAGCTATGCATATGCATGAATGCCATGTTTGCAGGAGCTCACGCCCGCCGACGCACTTCAGCACACAGGCTGCCGCACCTGCAAGTCGCCCTGAAGGTTGTGCTGGACGCAGTGCTGCAGGAAGTGGCTGCTGATGCCCGCCGGGCACAGCTCAAGTAGGGGCCCTAGGTCGGGACCCTTTTGGGAGCTGCTCTCACTGCCACTACTGCTTGTGCGGCTGCCTGCAGCTGCATGCGTGTTCGTGATGTCATGGCATGCGTCTGGATGCTCATGACACTGCAGTGTTGCCTGCCTTAGGGCTGCGAGGACTGCCTGGATGCTGTTGTCATTTGATGGTGGCGCAGACCCGCACTCCTGACCACCTGGCTCAAGCTTAGCCTGCACACAATGTACAGACCTTCAGAACAAACTGCTGTCGAGGCAGTTTGTGATTTGTTTGCGCGAGCGCTGTGCACTTACATCCTCAAGCAACTGCAGAACTAGCTGTGCTTGCCGATCACAGCACAGGCTGGCAAAGGCGCCAACACACTCCGACAGCACATTGATAAGCACGTCCAGGGAGCTCTCCGGGTCAGGGTCCTCTACAACGCTGCATATGTAGTCCATGATCTCAGCATCTAGAGGTTGCAAGTGTCCTACTGAGCTGAGCAATGTTTGAACAGCAGCTGATGCTGTACCCATCCCGGGGTGGTACGTAGAGGTGCCTCAAAGGGATACTTGCGTTGTAGCTAATGTTGCAGTTGTTTCTTATCCTTGTAAGTTCACGCAATGCTGTCAACAAGTCCGGTCTGAGTGTTGATCTCTGATGTCACGTCAGCAAAGGCTCGTAGAAAGGCTGTCGTCCATGCATCGATGGCTCAAGGTGACTCGCACAAACACTGGTTGGATAGTCACTGCCTGCCTCAAGTTGGGGCTGAGTCGTGTGCTCAGACTTTTGGGGTCACTGAGACCTGACCCCTGGTCAAAACCAACAAACCAACAGGGTGGCCGCTGGTGCATGGGCTGGAGCTGTTGCAACTAAAATGGCAATAGCTCGGTCCCGCTATGCCTCGCATGTGGCAAGTATGCCTACATTGTCTGCACAGTGTGCGCACCCCACCAGGCCCTGCAGGGCACAGCTGTGCCACATCAGCCTCTGGGCCACTACATACACCCCGTAAGTGCAACAAGTTTCCCCATCCCCACTGCGTCTCCTTTTTGCCCGCATCAACCATTGTATCACATATGGGACTCAGGGATCTACATCTATATACTGCGCCATCTGCATCACTTGCGCTTCGCCACCGCCTTGGCCTTAGGCAGCGGCTTCACCAGCAGGCTGCAGCCCCCGATCAGTCCCTTGTGATACTCAGGGATCTCCCTCCGCCACAGCATCTGCTGCTCACTGCTGACTGGCTTGTACCCCAGGCGCTGCCTGAACCAGTGCTTTGCTGAGTCAGGGGGCAGCAGCTGGCTGTTCTTCTTCACAGCCTTCTCGTCCTGTGGGGCCAGCAGCAGCAGCAGCAGCAGCGTTGAGATGCATGACAGCAGGGTTGTCGTTGGACGCAGATAGATATGATCGCATGATGAGAGGATGTTACATGCAAGTTGTCGCAGGCCCAGCCACTACACAGCACCACGAAACGGCTGCAACCTGCTTCATTGAAAAGACGGACAAAACACATCCCGTTGTCCTTGTCCCTGCCTCCACATCAGCATCAGTCACCTGTGGCTCCAAGATGACCACCATGTCCTGCACACCCGCATCAGCCAGCAGCAGCTCCACCTGCTGCAGCAGCCTGGTTGCATGGCCGCACCGCTGCATGTAGGCTGGCGTGGCTACCCCTTGCAGCCGCGCATGGTCGCTGCCATAGATGTTGAAGGTGGCCACAGCAGCTGGCCCCTCACTGCACACACAGCATGCAGGCAGGTGGACAAACAGGCATATCACAAGGCAATGTGCGCCAGCCCAACACCGCATTGCATATCAGTGGTTTTACAATCGCCCGTCACACACCAACTGCCATCACGATCTGCACACGAACGTCATCTAGGATGCGTGGATTGATTCTCCATTCTGAACCCACCTGCTGTCCCTGGTGATGATGGCATAGCTGTCCTCCAGCAGGTCACGGGGTGATTCACCCAGTGGCTTCAGCACCTCACTCACAACCAGGAACTCCTCAAGTGAGGTTGCCCGTCCCGTGCGCCTGCTGCTGCCTCCTACTGCTGCTTCACCCCCAGTGGCTGCATCAGGCCCCTGGCCTGCTGCGCCCTTGCTGCTGCCAAACCCCCAGCCCCTGCTGCGCTTGGCAGCTTCCTCCCGCTCCGCTGCTGCCGTGGCCGCTGCCTCCAGCTGGCGCTGCACCTTCTTATGCTCCCTGAAGAGCGTCTCGCGCTTCTGTGCATCCTTGTAGAGCCGCCGCACCTCTGCCAGGTCCAGCAGGCGGAAGGAGTAGTCCTGGTGGGGGCTCGCGGAGTTGAACAGCTTCTCCCAGAAGGGGCGCTGGTCAGGGAGTGTGAAGGGCTGGGGGCCTCCCGCTGCAACAACTGCCAGCCTGTCATACACCTGCAGGGTGAACACAGCGGTGGACACTGCATCAGAATGTCGCAAACACAACTACGTCTGCGGCTGCGCCTGGCGCAAGCTATAGCCAGTTCTGGGATGCATGCTCGTTACATCAACACACACTTGATTCGCTATGGAAAAGCCACGCTGTGGCCAAGCTGACCACACTACAGCTGCAGCCGAATCGCCCAGGGGTGTGTTGACTGCACGGGTGCGTGCCTTACCTCCTGGCAGTCGTCGTCATGGAAGAACAGGCCGCGATGCCTCTTGGCCTGGCTGCTGCTGCTGCTGCTGCTGCTGTTCTGCAACCCTGCAGAGCCCTCCTGCTCCTCAGCAGAGTCCTGGGCAGCCGTGCCAGCTGCTGTGCCTGCTGCACCTGCAACACTGGGCGCAGTCGCCGGCATGCACGCAGCATGGAACCAGCGCCGGCATCCCTGCAGCAACACAGCAGCCAGCGCGTCAACACTTGCATGGACAGGTGGCAAGCTGCTTGGTGGGATTGGCTTGCGAAAAAGACACAGCAACAGAGAATAGGGTGGTGTGGCCAGAAGTCATACACACGCCCTGCTCTGCATCTCAGCGTGATGTCAAGGAATGTCACAAGTACGAGCCATCAACTGCAGCTGCTGTACTTTCTGGTAAATCCTGTCATTGTATGGTATCAGTCAATGGTGAATCCCAGCTGTGCGCTGCATACCTGGCACCTGCTGCCTTTCTTCTGGTAGTGCGAGTTGATGGTGGCCTTGCAGTTGGCACAGAAGATGCAGCGCTGCTGGTACCAGTCGTCTGTGTGGCCCCTGCATGAGGCAGATGCACGTGCTGTATGAACTGTTGAGAACACACCAGGGCTGCAGCCCAATGGCGGGCCTCACAGCACACAGGGTGTGACGGACCCTCAAGGCAAGGCAAGACACAAGCACTACAGAGGATGTGTCCAGCTTCAGCTTCTGCCTTGTGTTTTTGAGGTGAGCACAGGAGAAGGGGGCAATGTTGCGTACCTTTTGGGGCCCTGTGGCTCGTCAGGCTCCTCAGACAGCAGCTGCTTCATCAACACATCAGCACTGGCTGGCGGTTCCCATATGCCCACCCTGTGTACAGAAAGAAGAGGCTGTTACTGAAACGGTGGTATACTGGCAAGATAGCTCCTTATGACAAGGGAAGCTATTAAAAACTACACAAACAACCCTCATCTTCTGAGCCCAGCTGTTTCAGATGCTGAGTTTGTCAAGAACATCTGGCAAGCCAGATCACTTGAGCACATGGCCTTACTTGGCAAAGGGCAGATGAGAGGCAGCGAGGCGCCCACTCCCCAGCCATGCAAAAGGCGCTGACACCTTGCTGACGTTGAACACCAAGTCCCTACATGGCTGCTGACCTGGAACTGCAGCGATCACAACCGACTGTTGTGCCGAGAGCACAAACCGTGGCTTACTCTGTTGTTTTTGCATTGTAGGTTTGAAAGAATGACAATGTACGTTGTGGGAAGCACTTTGCGCTTCCCAACAGCTGTCGAAGCATGTCGAGACAATCAGTTGGCAGTCGGATCGACGCGCGGTAACGGCACGCCTGGAGCAGCCTGTGTCTGCAGTTTGGAACGCGCAATCATCAGGTTTACTTGCAAGTAACTTGAATGCATCGCTTCACGTCGTATATACACGTTTCTGCCTCTGATTGTTTGGCAGCTGAAGCAGGTCAAGTCAGTGCATTGACCAGACGGCAGGCACATTAGCAGGTGTCCTACATGCCGCGTGTTCACATGCAAAGCTTTTTATTCACCTCTGCACCCATCCCTGGTCTGCTCCATCAGGGAGAGGCCTGGCAGCATCAGCACCAGCATCAGCAGCACCCGGAGGAGTGGCGGCAGCAGCAGCAGCAGCCCTGCAATGGCAGGACAGGTGTGCTTGCATGAATGCTGTGTTGACATGCAAAGATTTCCAAAGATAGCGAGTACCAACGTAGACTGTCTGTGCATGCAGATGCGTGGTGTTTCACACTTCGGGCCTCATCTGTCAGCAAGGTGGCCATGGCTCCATTTGCCAGGCTGTCAACTTCGCAGCGTACAGCACCCCAGGAGCTCTTCTTGCTCAGCAGGTGCGATACATAGTTCTGCTGCAAGCTGTGCTGCAAGTTGTGCTGCAAGCACTCAACAGACACACTGCCCACTCCAGTGGTTGACCGTGGATCGCAGACATGACCAGTTGCCAGCAGTGAAGGCTTTGTGAAGCTGTGTGCCCAATAATGAGGCGCCTCTGCCTTTGCTGCCCTGCAGGCTGTCCAGCAGCAGCAGTGAGCTGCTCACAAGCAGTGGCGCGGGCAGCAGCAGTGGCTATGAGTCAGAGGAAGACACCGACAGTGGCGGGTACAGCAGTGACCTTCACCTAGACATGTGAGCTGACTGGTGCACACTCAGGACGACCCTTAAAAGTGGAATCCGGCCGTGATGCATATAAATACCAGTGCAGCTGCTGCCAGCAAGATGCACTGTGAGCTTTGGGGACCCAGGGGCACCCTGCCAGCCATACCTACTGCCGCTTGTCAGCTGATGTGCCACTCTCGGGGTCACACGGTCACGTTCGAGGCCAGCAACGCTTCCTGCTGTCAACTTGTCGCATGTCGTTGCTGACATGGTGCCACCATTTGAACTGCCTGTCCTGCAGGATTGACTGCCAGATCTGCAAGAGGCCCCTCAACCAGCCAGGCGGCAAGAAACGCTGGCCTTGGAGCCGCAGCAGCAGCAGCAGCAGCAGCAAGAGTGCGTCGACTGACTTCCTAGTGTGTGATTGCTGCCAGCGTTGCTACCACAAGCACTGCTGCCAGCAGCAGGGCATCAGCACACGGGAGCGGGGTGGTGTGTGGTTCCATGACAGCGGCTGCAAGGAGTGCCTGCAGATGCTGCAAGACAAGGTGGGCGGGCAACACATGCAACAGCCACCAGGTGCTGCAACACACCCATGGCTTACAGTAGCGGCAGTCATGGCCACTTGCCCGCATAGCAGGAGCAGTAACAAACTGACGCCCTCTGTGGTGGGCCGCCATGTATGTGCCACAGAATTGGATGCTGCAAGCAAATGAGGTTGTAGGCAAGGCTCGGGCAATAGTTTGCCCAGTGATGTCTTTTGGCAGGAGGCGACGGCCCACGGTGTGTGCAGTGCGTGAAACTGTGGTAGGCATGTGCAGTGCATGCTGGTTGTTGGACACATCCAAGACCCCACTTGCCATACGCATGCACTTGCTGTGTGCAGGTTGCTGCTGGAGCCAACAAGCTGCCTGGTGGTCGCAGCTGGCAGCTGATTGACTGTGCGCCTGTTGATGGCTCAGGCCCAGGGGGTGTGAAGGCTCTGCGGGCCCTCAAGCAGCACCTGAGTGACGTGCTGGACATCATGCTGCCTGCATTCGGTGAGGACGTGTGTTGGTACAGGGGATGCAATCAAGGACCGCAGAATTGAGGTCAGGACAAAGCAGGCGATAGCGACCATGGGTGTGTTGACACGGGTAATCCAAAACAGGGGACGCAAAGGGGTCAGCAGCAAGCAGTGGTAGCTATAGCTGGGTAGTTTGGGCGCTGTGCATCAGTGCCCGCATGCTTGTCTGGGCACAAAAGTGCCTGCAGCCGCATTGCAGCAGTGCTCAGCATGGCGTTTGGTCAGCCACCAGGCTGCAACCCCTGGCCAAGGGTTTGCTTCCTGTGCCGACATGGCAGGGCTGTTTGTGTCCTTTCTGTTGACAGCTCGCTCGCGCACACGATTCTTGTGCTTGGGGGTTGTGCTGAGGTCCGGCCTGCATTTTGTTGTCCTGAGGTATGCCCTGCGCTGTGTTGTACTGAGGTGTGTGCTGCTGTGTGTGCCTGCAGGCCCTGGTGCTGCCCAGCAGCTGGTGGACACCACCAAGGGCTATGCACTGCTGCTGAAGAAGGGCAAGGAGCCCCTCACTGCAGGACTCCTGGACGTCTATGGCAGGGTGAGCACTGCACGTCTTACACCCGCCCCAAACAAGCTGCTGTTGGGTGTGCTGTTGGGTGTGCTGTACGGCGTACTGTATGTGGCTGCATAAGGCCTGTGCTCACATGACTCTCACTGCAGCACAGCCTCTGCACCAGGCATTCAAGCCAAGGACTGGTTGTCCATGTGTTCTGGCGCAACAAGCTCTGCGTATGTTCAACACTTGTGCTTGCGTGCAGTCGTTCACTCACTGGAGACATGTCCTGTGCTGTTGTATTGCTGCAGGAGCTAGCTGTGCTGGACCTTGTGGCCACTGCTGTGGAGCACAAGGGGCAGGGGCACTGCAGGGCACTGCTGCAAGCACTGGAGGGCTGGCTGGGGCCTGATGTAGGGGTGGCAAAGCTCGTGGCAGTCTGCCCTACTGATGTGAGTCCATCTTTGAGTGGCAGCTGTTGCCTCCATGATTGCGTTTGTGAACTGGAAGCTTTTACCTCCATGTGACAACATACATTGTGATGCAGGCAAATCAGCACAAGCTCAACCAGTGTTGCTTGCAATAACTGCCTTGAGGCTTAAGGTGCTCCCGCCACACTGCCAGTGTCTACCCTATAGCTGTGTGCGCGCCCGGCACTTGCTGACCATCACACCCCACCCAATTATTGTTGCATGCAGGATGCACAAAACCTGCAGGTATGGCAGCAGAAGTTTGGCTTCAAGGCGCTGGATGGCCGGGCGCTCAAGTCCCTGCAGAGCGCAGTGCCTGCGCTCAGCTTCTACGAGGAGTCTACCTTCCTCAGCAAGCCCCTGAAGCACAGTCATCGCAGCAGCAGCAGCAGCGGCGAAAAGCATGCAAAAGCAGCCCAGAATGACCCCAAGCAGGTGGACCAGCAGCAGGCCGAGGGGCAACGAAAGATCGCTGCACTCCCGATAGAGCCTCTGAAGGCTTGAGACAAGTTTGTAACACCAGTGCACCCATTGCTATAGCTGCAGCCACACTGCGACTGACGTTTAGGCTGGATACACACTGCTTTTGGTTTTGTGTGATCTGATGGCAGCAAACCAGGTGGCGACTATGGTGTCAGACAAGAGGCAGTTTTGAAAACGCACAGCAGCAGCAGCAGCAGCAGCAGCAAGGCAAACAGCACCAGTTGCCCATGCAGGTCATGGCATGCGACTGCCCAGGCAGGCATTTGACACAAAACACAACCAACCGTCATCTTACATGAAATACTCAGAAATATGTGGTAAGCATGCAAGCCTATGCCCCATTCCATGCAGTGCACTGCCGTGGCGCGCGCGCACACATTGCGCGGTGCATTACGGCACGCATGTCGTCACATGCGTAACGCTTGTGAACGAGAGATGTATTTGACAAAACACGTCATATATTCTTATTTTAACGTACCAGAGACCAAAGGCGAGGAGCAACTGCAAACGCAATGTCACGGCGTCAGGTGTGATCTGTGCACCTTCCGGCAGTGGTCTCGCCGCTTGCCCCTTACACGGGTTAAATCCTGGCTAATTAAGGAGCTATCTTCGCCCCTTTTATCTGCATCAGTGCGTTTGTTTCACTGATTCCCTGCGTCTGCAGCTAGGGTTTCAGACGGCAGGTGGAACCTGCACCGGTTGGACGCTGAAGCTGCTCCTTAGACGGTGGGTTCTGCAGCGGATTTGCAGAGCAAACACTGGCACACCACCAGTGACTTCGAGGCTTCTGTTGTCCGGGATGCTTGCTTCTGGAGCTTCAACTGCTCTCAGTGCACACCTGCAGCTGCAGCAGGATCAACATGCTGCTGTCTTGCAACAAAGCTCGTGCAGAGCTTCAACGGCCCCCGCAACAGCTTGAGCCACAGCACACAAGTGACCGCCTTGTGGTTTAGACAGCATCGCGCAACAAGACTGCATGTCAGAGCATGCGACAGTAGTTCACTCTGTTGCAGCCTCTCTCAGTGACAGCTGGACAGCACTGCACAGTTGCTTGCCTCTCTGCATCATGATGTGTTCATCAGCATAGCAGGGCACTCACAGGTCTCTTACTTGCTGTCTCCCAAACCTCCCACTTCTGCACAGGTCAAAACCCCAGCCATGAAACTTCACGGTCTATGTGTCTGCTTGTTGCTGCTGTCAGCAGCAGCAGCAGCCTCTGCCACTCTGGGCTTGACCCAAGAAAAGGACTCAAAAGGAGCCGTCAGCTCACCAACAGTAGCGCCCGCCAAGGAAGTTCCCACTAACAGCCCTCCGGGTGCGGCCCGCATCGAAGCAGCGGAACAGCCCTCTAACGCAGCTGAACAGCCTCTGTTGCCTGGCCAGGTCACAAACCCCACCCGCCACCCGAGCGACCCAGCTATTGCTGGTGAGTTGCCTGGCGACCGTTGCCCAGCTTATGTCGACACCCAGAAGTGGCGCACCACAGACTTCACCGACACCCTCAACACCACTGTGTCCATCAGCCCTAAGCGCGCACCCGCAAACTTGCGAACGGGTCAGTGGATCCAAGGGCGTGCGACATACTACGGCACAGACGATCGCCTTGAGAAGATCCGTGTGGCCTGCGGTGAACCCAAGGACCAGTTTGGGGTCGTTGCACAGGGCAGCTGCGGCTACACCAACTCAGATGGCAGCCTGCCCTTCCCAAGGGAGGTGTATGCTGCAGCAGCAGACACCAACGAGGACTACCCGGGCAGCTGCGGGCGCTGCTACGAGGTGAGTAGTGTAAGGGCACAGCGCAGCCTTGGTGTGGTCACCGCACTCATGGTGACTCCTGCCATGTGCGCATACCAAGCTGGTGCCTGTTGTTGACCATGCCATGGCTGTTGTTGTACCTACTGCTTTGAGCCAACTGATCGGATCACTCTCAAAAGCTTGCACACCCCTCAGGCCACTCAGTGCCACTCAGTGAGACACTACAGCCTGTGCATTGAGATACTGTCAAAGGCCACTTGGTGGGACACTACAGCCTGTGCATTGAGATACTGTCAAAGGCCACTTGGTGGGACACTCAGCAAGGCTGCCAACAGTGTGTGGTTGCTGGCATTGCATTGCAGGTGCGCTGCAAGACCGGCTCCGTCTACAACAATGGCAGGCCCCTGCGTGTGTCAGACCTTGTGTACGGCAGGCCCTACAATGTGAAGGACAACTTTGGGCGCAACTTCCCAGGTGAGACGATACTGAGCAAGACAGGCGGGCCGTCAGCAGCTGCCGGCAGGCTCAGTGCCTCAAGCAAAACGGCAGACGGTTCCAGGGTGGCTGTATGACCCCCAAGCTGCCATGGCTGGCCAGCTTGCAGAGTGATCTGAACTGCAGGGACTGCAGCTGACTAGCATAATGTTGACAATGTGATCATTGGTCGATTGGGCTGCCCATGCTGCAGGCAACCCCAAGGAGACAGAGGACCTCGTACAGGCCCAGTGCTGGGACGATAACAAGTCGGTCATTGTGCGCATTGGTGACTCGTGCCCCTGCAAGTACCCCATCAAAGAGACGGCCGAGATCCGCACGCAGCCCTGGTGCTGTGGTGGCAACAACCACTTTGACCTGTCCTTCTGGGCCTTTGAGCAGCTGGCACACCCCAGCTATGGGGTCATCCCTATTGAGTACAGGCCTGTCAACTGTGAGACAGGAACACACCTGAGGTGAGAGCCTGTGTGGTGCTGCAAGACCTGCTTGGCTGTTTGGGGGTCAGGGCAATATGCTAGCTGACAAAGCAACCTAGTACCTGAGGTGTCGGGTCCATTCAGCGATATAGCTTGCTGTACAGTTCTGGACTGCACGCAGGTAGTGGAGCACAGCTTGTGGCACTGACAGCACCGTGCAGTGAATGCATTTGCATCACCCCAGTGTGTGCCTGACAACACAGCAACCTTCTCCATGATGGTGACGACCAGGCTCGATGATGTCTCCGTATGCATATGTGCTGTTTGCCTGCAGGCCCGTGCCTGGCTATGTCAACCAGACCATCTACAGCGACAGCATTGAGCCTGGGTGGAATTGGCAGCCGTACGACGCCAAGAACACAGAGCTTATTGCCAAGGGTCAGGGCGTGGATGGCAGCATGGCAACCTGTGCTTCACTCTCTAAGGGTGGCGCATTCAAGTTCTACTGCCGCAACTGCAGCAGGCCTGGCTACCAGCCCTTTGCCAAGGCCAAGTCTCTGCACTTCAACATCCGCTCCAACACCAAAAGCAGCGATGAGTTTGCGTCCTCCACTCCCAAGGGCCAGCTGCCACCCCTGAAGATCTTCCTCATGGGTGTAAGTAATCTAGGTCCTGGCTGAGAGTCTGCCCTGCTGCACACACAGAAGCACTAGCTGGAATCTGTGATCAAAGGGGCTTCTGATTGGGGGTTCAAGGCACAAGATTGCACCTGTATCTGAAGAGCCTGCCTTGAGCTCCTTGTAGCACGGATCACACACAATGCAGCGCAGGGTGCAGCCCCCGCTGTCAAGCTGGCAGGTGTAGCCCACAGTGCAGTACAGCTGTGAAGATCTGGGCCACTCTCAGGGTGCTGCGCTGCTGGCACAGCAATGATTTGCAGCTGTAGACATACAACTCCTCAAGAAGGACATGTGGACTGAGCTGCAACAAACCGTGGTACATTGGCCGGACCACAATGCAAGGGGTGGCTGGGGACAACTATGCTGCCAGGTTGGTTTTGGCAGTCCTGTCAAGCCTTACGTGTGCCTGTGTCGTGCTGCAGTTTGAGAAGGACGCCTACTGTGGTGCTGAGGTGATCCTGGCTGGTGAGCCCACAAAAGTAGGCAACAGCACACTGCTTCCAGCAGCATCCTACGCCAAGGCAACAATTGGGGATTGGTTTCGAGTTGAGCTCCAGCTGGCACTGTTTGCTTGTGACAAGGGCTCCACGGGCAACCTCACTGCAGTCGACAGGGTTGACTTCCAGAACATCAACATCAGGGATGCTGATGTGTGCCTGGACAACATTCAGCTGGTGTAGGACTGCAGCAACGACGTGCTTGCGTTGTGCAAGCGTACCTGCAGCATGCTGGCGCTTCACTGCACTTTCATCCAGCCTGCTGGTGGCAGAGCTGGCAACACTAAGCTCAATCGCATGATGTTCAAGTCCGTCTAAGACGGTGGTGTGTTACCAGCCGTGTCGTGTTGGTCAGCTACTCAGCTGCTTGGGTGTAAGCTGTACCTTGTGTGGCATACGGCGTTGCATTTGTGTAGCAAGTTGTTGTATCTGAGTCTTGCTCATGCTGTGAGCAAGGCGCATACGATGGCGGCCATCGTATGTACTGAATAAAACTGATATATGGGCTGCTGCTGCCCCCTAGGAGCAGCGGCATGAGGGCCGGCTGCATGTGGGTCTGGATCAGCAAAAGGGCATCATTGGTACTAGGCGCCAGATGCCGGAGGACTGTTGTTGACGTGCATGTAGGCTAGCATGCCAGGCATATGCCTATTCCTGCTGGCAATCTTGGCAGTCTTGTTCTGGCACGGCAGACAAGGCACAAACATGCCCAAGCATGTGCATGCATGCGGAGCTGCTGCTGTAACAGTGATGTCAAGGGATGAACGTTCGTGAGGCCTATTACAACATCAATAACTCATCACCTTGTACAATCTATGGCGATGCCATGATTGGCTTGGCAGCTCTGCTGTGCCTCAAACAGTTGAGGAAGTATGGCGTGGCTTACCTGCACGCAAGCACAGCTGTGCCAGCTGCTTACATTGAATATTTCTGCTCCGTATCCTGCGCACTCTGCTTAAGGTACTGCAGCCATATGCAGTTGGGAAAGGCTCAGATGGTCGCTGCAGCGGCAGGGCATGTTCAGATCAACCCAAGTGGCATACTTATGAGCCTGTGACCGACATGCAAGTACAAATCAAATGATGCCCTTACAAATAGCAGTGAAAGTTCAAGGAGGACCAACCCTGCCCATCGGCTGTTAGTCTCCTTGAAACCGCCCTGTTTGACCACGCGTAACGCGAACAGAACGGCATGTAACCTCGGTGTAAGACTGGATGAATCATGCAACTGTTGGTGTTATGCAGCAGATCGGTTGAGGACGTTGCAGCAAGAGCAACTGCAGCGGTTTGCCGCGTCCTTTCGGTTTGCAGCTGGTCTGTGCTCAGAACTGCTTGCAGCAGCCAATCTGCCATCAAGGCAACAAACACAGAAAACGAAAGGCTCAGATTGGTGTGTTCATTCCTTCAGATGAACAAAACTTGGAGTTTGCCTGCTAGGCTGTGCCTTCATAGGCAGTTGCACAATTCAGCAGCAGGTGTGCACACTGTGTTACCCCTCTGATTGCTTGAGCTTTTGTTGGGGCCCTCTGCTTTGTCATTTCGTCTGCAGGTTTCACAAAAGATGCCTGGTGCAATCTTGTTGAGGCCATGGTCAAGGCTGGCTTTGCTTGCAACTGTGTTATTGGCCACAGCAGCTCCGTTGGTTGCAGCGCAAGATACAGCAGCAGCGGACGCCCCAGCTGAACAGCAGGGGTTGGAGAAACAGGCAGTGGCACCAGAATCATCTAATGTAGCCCCCTCTTTGCCAAAAGCAGGCTCAAGCACAACGAGTGCTGCAGGGACACCAGGTCCGAGCAAGGAGCCAAACAAACCAGCGGAGACTGAAACAAAGGCAAACAGCCTGGATCCTCAGCCCGCATCCGGCAAGTCAGCTGCTGGATCGGGGCGGCAGCCCAGCCTTACCACACAACCAGAGCCCAGCAAGACAGCACCTGCAGAGGCGCAGCAACTCCCTGGCAGCCCTTTGCAGCAACCCGAACGCGGTGCAGCAGCACGAGCAGAGGTGCCAAAGGACAGCTCCAAGCCCAGGCCAGCGCCGGGCCTGCTACCATCAACCACACCAGCATCACAACCGGCAGCTCCCGCAGAGAAGCTCGAAGGCACCTTACCAGCAGCGCAGCCAGCAGCTCCTACAGAACAGCCCAAAGCCATGCCAGCACCGGCAGCACAGCCAGCAGCTCCTGCAGAACAGCCCAAAGCCACGCCAGCACAGGCAGCACAGCCAGCGGTTCCTGCAGACAAGCCAAAAGACCCCCCAACACCAGCAGCACAGCCAGAAGCTCCTGCAGATATGCCCAAGGACACCCCAGCGCAAGCAGCAAAGCAACCTGCGGCCCCTGCAGACAGGCCCACAGAACCCAAAAAGTCAGGCCACTGCCCACCAGACTTTGATACACAGCAGTACAAGACCACATCATTCTCAGACGTTCTGAAGAGCACTGTCTCCATCCACCCCAAGAGACCCAGTGCCAAGGTGCCTATGGGGGGCTGGATCCAAGGGCGTGCAACACACTATGGTGCAGACGCGCGTCTAGAAGCTGCACACGTTGCTTGTGGGGAGCCCCCAGAGCAATTTGGCGTCATTGAGCATGGCAGCTGCGGTTACACCAACTCAGACGACAGCCTGCCCTTCCCCAGGGAGATGTATGCTGCTGTGGCTGACACAAATGAGGACTACCCGGGCAGCTGCGGGCGCTGCTATGAGGTGCGGGGCATGTTGACAGCATCCACTGGCAGCATGGCAGCAGAGAACGTTAAGTTCCCTTGAGCATGTTCCCTGCCAGTGACCATCTGGCATCTGGGTGAACATTTCCTGCAGCTGAGGCAGGATGCGCATCACCGCACAGAGGCCTTGCTCAGTGGGCTGCTGTTGCATGGCACTGGCACCCTTGCTTGAGCCTCGGCATGCAAAAACACGTCATGCTTGCGTGCTGCACGCTGCCAGCCGCCAGCCTGGTTGTCGGTGCAAGCCCAAAGCGCACACCAAGCCAGACTGACTTCTAAACCAACTTCTGCTCCTTTCATGCGATCCAGGTGCGTTGCAAGACAGGTGCTGTGTACAACAACGGGCGGCCCCTGCGCATCTCAGACCTGCCCTCGTACAGGCCATATGACATGAAGGACAATGCAGGGCGTGACTGGCCAGGTGAGTCCTAGCATACCTGCAGAAACATGTGCCCTGCACAGCACGTGACAGAGCAACAGGCATGTGCTGGTTGTGCTCTCAACCCATGCTTTGCCTGAACCCAGCAGCAGTATACCGTCAGGTAAGAAGCACCTCTCAGGCCAATTTCATGTTGATATCTGTCCAACACGGTGTGTCCTGCAGGTAACTCCAAGCTTGAGGAGGATGTCTTTTGGACCAAGTGCTGGGACGACAGCAAGGTGGTGACTGTCCGTGTGGGCGACTCATGCCCCTGCCAGTACCCCATCAAAGACACCAAAACAGGACAGATCGGCGAGATCCGGACCCAGAACTGGTGCTGTGGCGGCAACAACCACTTTGACCTGTCCTTCTGGGCCTTTGAGCAGCTGGCACACCCCAGCTACGGGGTCATCCCCATCGAGTACAGGCCTGTGGCCTGTGATTCTGGTGCTCCCCTCTTGTGAGTGGCTTCTAGATGAGGCACAGGCATGGCAGCATGCGTTGATTGCAATGTGACGTGCCTGAAGGGGCTGTCGTTGCCAACCTCGGGCGAATGCGCTGCCACAATTGGCATGCATAACTCAGTCCCAAAGAGGCCCCTCTTTGGTAACACTGTTCTTGCAGCAATATGCTCCTCTGCTCCACGTGGCTGCCTGCAGGTCCCTGCCTGGCTATGTCAACCAGACCATCTTTGACGACAGCATCCAGCCTGGGTGGACTTGGATGCCCTACAATGCAAAGAACACAGTGCTGCTAGCCAAGGGCCAGGGCATCGGCGGGAGCACAGGCACTTGTGCCAGCCTGTCACAGAAGGGTGCGGTGCAGTTTGTCTGCCGGCAGTGCAGCAGGCCAGGCTACCAGCCGTTTGCAAAGGCCAAAGCACTGAACTTCAACATCCGCTCCAACACCAAGAGCGCAGACCCCTTTGCATCGTCCACGCCTGCTGGGGAACTGCCAGTGTTGAAGGTCTTCCTCATGAATGTGAGTGATCTGCGAAAGGGGTCTGGCCAACAGCAGCCATTGCCATGCAATGCAAACCAGCTGGTTTCTACAGATTCGATCTGGCCACAAGCCATTGCCACCAAACTCTTCTGGTTCACGATTGCTTGCCTGTGTCAAGAAGGCAGGACAGTTCGGGTGGAGTCTGCATTGTGTTGCCACCATGCCACAGCTCATTTTATGTTGTATCTGCTGCCCATGTGCCCCTTGAATGAAATCCTGCAGGCCGACAAGGGCAGCTACTGTGGCAATGAAGTGATGCTGACACCGGAGTCAGGCTATGCGCAGAAGGCTTCAGGGGACTGGTACAGGGTCTTCATCCCTCTGAGTGCCTTTGCCTGTGACACAGGCTCTGCAGGGGGCTTAGCGGCGATTGATCGAGTGGACCTCCAGAATGTCAACATCAGGGATGCAGACATCTGCTTGGACAACATTGGCTTGAAATGAAAGAGGTTCATGTGGCAGGTACTGCGGGGGTGGCAGCTGAGGGAGCAGATAGTTGGCACTATTGCAAGGTGGCAGTCTTGACCAGGCCCTTGACCAAGCCCAAGTTGGGTGCTCAGAGTGCTGGCAGACTTGGGCAGCCAAGCATCAGGCACCACAAGATGCTTTGTGCTGCGCCTGTTTGTGTAGCCTGTCCAACAGTGGCCTGCAGCAATTGAATCACCTTTGTGGGCTGGCATAAGCATCGGACGAGGGTGGAAGCCTTGTGCGCATGAAAGGTGTTGGCTTGTACTGTGTTCGGACTTGCATGATGAGTGTGTTTGTTGTCGGGAGTTGTGGTGTGAACTGTACTTCCTTGAACGCATGAAATGCATACTGTGCAATGACCTACAGCGGATGCCATCACACATGTACTTGGGTGTACATGGAGCTTCGTACATATGCATGCCGCTGCCGTGCAAGCAGCAACACTCGTGCAGCAGCTCTTGCCGCAAGACGGCCAGGTCAGGTCCAGTACATCATGTACTGGACCATGATGGTCAATGCATGCTAGGCATGGTTAGGTGCCTGGGTTATCATGGCGGCCTCATTGCTAGAAGGATCAACACATGCAGGTGGTATGATGTTGCAGGCCCCATCTCAAGGCCACTCAGCAGCTGTGCATTCTCTGTGCTTGCTTCACAGCGGCACATTTGGAGCCTATAACTGCTCCTCCTTGGCTGGGGGCGTGTTGCAGCATGCCATGATGGGCCGGGGCGCATAGTGGGATGGCATGTACATCACATCGATTGGTTTGCAACACTTGTCTTGTGGTCTGGAAGTTGGGTTGACATCTTGGTGCCCTCATGTTGCTTGAATTGCTGAGACGCAACCCTTTGTTGCTCAGTGTTCGGCATGTTGGTTGAGGTGGCCACCTGCAGGGGCTGTGCACCATGGAGATGTACTGCCAAAATGCACCTCGAGGTATGTGTGGGTGTTGTGTGCGGAATGATGGCTCAAGCATCTGAAGCATCAGGAGTCAGCACACACCAGGGCGTGTCTCATGTCTGCACGCACCCCTGCAAAGGCACCATCTTCGTTCTGCTGGCTGATCATCAGCTTTCTGGTGGGTCCCTGACCATCTGGGAAGAGCTTGGGGGGATCTGCTGGTGTTTAGCAGGTGGCTGTATGTGAGGGTCCCTGCTGGCTCACCATCCCAGGTCCTGACTCCTAGGACGGAGGCCTTGAGTTGTTCGGAGTCTGCCGCCAGTCGTAAGGCTGTAACACTGCTTACAGGCACATCCAAGTGCCTCCCTCATTGTACAAGCTAAACAGAGGCATTTTAGCCAGGCATACATGTCTTGTGCAGTTGCTTTGTAGCCACGAAAACAACGTTGGATGCCCATACCAAAAGCTTGATGGTGCAGGTATATACAGGCCGTGTCAGTTTGCGCCAACAAACAACTTGCTGGATCAAGCAGCCATCGTAGCTTGCTACTCATAAGGCACCCAGCTAGTGATGCCAAAACTGACACGTATAAAATACAAACATTGCACAGGGGTGTGCCGACAGCTGCCTCCAAGACACAGACTGCTCACATGTCCTGCAGCAGCGAGGCCAGCTGGCGCATTTTCATAGCTGAAGCCGCTTTCTGTGCTTCTACCACAGCGAGCAGCTGCCCCATCTCTTTTTCAATATCTGCTGCACGAGCGGCCTGTGTCTTGGCATCTGCATCAGCGGCTGCTGCTGCCGCCTCTGCTGCTGCAGCGCGCTTGACAGCTTGCGCTGCTGCTTGCCGCTGGTGGTCTAGCTGCTCCTTGGCTGCTGCCAGCTGCGCGTTCAGCTCAACAACCTACACGATGCAGCAGACATCGCCACCATAGTCACTGGCTATTGGGTCTCACTACACACGTAAGTAAATGCCGCGATGTTATGCTGGCCTGCAGGCATACCTCTGACTCATGCAAGCGCTAGCCAACGTGCTGCTGGCCACCACAGACATGAAACACCATGCAAGACCAGCGTTGACGCTCAGCTTGTTGCCAGCCTGTCCTGTCCAGCCACGCACCTGAGCCTCCCATTCCTCCTGCTGGGCCTGCAGCTTCTGCAGCTGCCGCTGCGCTGCATCCCTCTCGGAGCGCAGGCGCCCCTCCTTCTGCTCAAACAGCACCTTGACACGCTCAACCTCCTGCTCAACAAACCTGCAGTCGCATGCATACATTGCAGGACACACATGCACTGGTTACAAGCACAATAACCCATTGCTAGAAGGCAGAGGAGGTTGCCCCACGGGGCATGCCGTGGCGTGGCATGGTGGGATTCGATCGCCCGGGCAACATTAGCATACACACGATCCACGACATGCTTGCAGATGAGGAAGCGCACCACAGCAACCAGTACTGCCTGGTGCCGTCATCACATCCATCAAGGGGCAAGCATACAGCTGTCCATGATGTGTAGTGCACCACCCTCAGCTTTTGCGCCCACACAACTCGTCGCACACCCAGTACACGGATAAGCAGTGCAAACAAGGCTAGGGACTCACTTGATGACTTTGTCCTTCTCTGCTGCATCCTCCTGTGCAGCTGCCAGCTTGGACTCTGCTTGGCCCAGCTTTGCTTGTGCTGCTGCCAGGTCTCGCTCCAGTTGAGCAATAGCCGCCTCCCCAGCAGAGACCTCAGACCTGCACACATCACCCAGGTAACTTTGCTTCTGCGTCTCTCATACAGGCTGTGAACCTTGCCAACATTGTCGTGCTGTGCGCATTTGACTTTGGTTGGGCATGCATTGCGTATGGCCCCACACCTTCTGTATGACACCCTGCCACCCAATGCACTCATCAGCCATCAAGGTACCCAGGAACCCTGCCAGTTTGTGGTGGTCTGTTTGCATCCACACTTCGGTGCCACGCGCTCAACAAGGCCGCTTTCCTGTGACCCTGACACACAGGGGTGTGATGTGTGGCGACTTACCGCAACGCCTCTGTCTCCCGTGCGGCTGACTCTGTGGCCCTGCTTGCTGCTGCCATACCATTGTCGGCTGCGCGGTGTGCCTCGTCCAGCTCCTGCTGCATGTCAGAGACCTCAGCCTTGAGCTGGGACACAGCCTGCTGGGCGCTGTCAACCATGGCTGCCTTTACCTGTGGTGGGCATCAGACCACAACACAGCACCAGGGGCGTGGTGAGAGTACATGCGGTGTTGCAAAGGCGTTCTTGAGTTACAAGAGGCAACCTGAAACAACAGAGCTGCATCGTACCTGCAGCACAGCATGCTACACGGTGCACTTCTTGCAAGCGCACTCCTGGACAGAGGCCATGCACTCCCGGCCAACCAGGAAACACATGCCATGTGTCTAAGCTTCATGAACACACCTTGACGGCATCTTGGGCATTTGCTAGCTGCTGCTGCAGCTGCTTCTGCTCCTTCTTGAGTGCTGCCAGCTCGTCCCTTGCTGTGCAGAGCTGGGCCGCCAAGGTCGCCTGCTTTGCGGCTGCCTCCTCCTGACTGCGGGCAGCAGAGGTCTGAAGCTCAGCCAGCCTCTGCTCAGCCTCAGTCCACAGCTGCTTCTGGTGCTGCAGCTGCTCCTGCACAAGTGGCAGCTCAGCTGCCTTGCGTTTGGCGCCAAGGAGCTCGACATGCAGTCGGTCAAACTCCTTGGGAGTGCAGCGCTGCAGCTGCCGCTGCAGGTCCTCTTTGCCATGCTGCAGGGCCTGCAGCTGTGCCTTCTGCTGCTGCACTGCATGCGTGAGGTCTGTCGCAAGCTGCTGGTGCTCCCGCTGGCGGCTGTGGGCAGCTTCCAGGGCGGCCTGTAGCTTAGAGCGCTCCTCTGCTGCCAATGCGAGCTGCTGCTGTAGCTCAGACGTCTCACGTTCACTCTCCTGCATGCGCATGACATGTGTGAAGGCAGAGCACATGACAGAGGGCTACTCGGACACTGACCTTGATCGAGGGCTTGCAGCAAGCAACCCTGCACAGCTACTGCTGCTAGCAAGTGACGTATCAGATCCTCTATTGGTTGCATACTTTGCTCACGTGCAACGAGGCGCCCGTCGAGAGCTACCCAAAAGCAGCCAGGTGCACAGGTGTCTAGCAGGACTGACCTGCAGCGCAAAGCACAGCTGCGTCTTGAGCACTGCCATCTGCTCGCTGATGGTTGCCTTCTCCCGACTGGCAGCCTGCAGGGCGGCTCGCAGCTCTGAGGCCTCTGCGGATGCTTGGACCCGGACCTGTTGGCAGCATACAGATGCACAGCAGTACACAATGCAGCGCGCAGCCGTCAGGCCATTGTACCTGAGTTGGCACAATACATGTCGTCGACATATAAAGAGGAAAGCAGAATTGTTTGGAAGGTTTTGCGATGCAAAGTGCTTGTCGACGCTGCTGAAGGTGCTGTCCTGCGTTGGGCCGGGAGATGCTCAGGGTGTTGGGAATGCACCTCTCGGTCTGATGATTGCCAGGAGCCAGCCACTACACTGTCAGGTGTTTCATGATGGAATCACCACCGGGTGTACCAGTCAGGTCTGCAACACAGGCAAATGCTGTGCCGTCAAACAGTCGTGTCAACTCAGTGCGATATTGGTGCAAGGCACCCCATGATGGCGCTGGCACCCAGCCCACACCTTGTCCACCTGGGCCTCTAGCTGCTGCCTCAAGGCTGCCACATCACCCCGCTGCTCCTGCTGGTTGGCAGCCAGTGCTGCACGTGCGGCTTGTGCCTCCGCAGCAGCTGTGGCTGCTGCCTTGTGAGCCTCTGCCAGCTGTGCCTCACTGTCCGCCAACTGAGCCTGTAGCCATGTGCGGTGCAGTGGTGCAGCAAGTGGATGAGGTTTCATGCCTCCATACGTGGCAAACATGGGGTACAGGTGTCGTGTGCATCCATTGCATGGCCATGACTGCGCCCAACATGGCTTGGTTCAGGTGACTTTGAAACAATGCATGCATGCATGCCAGGCAGTGCGCCGGAAGCCATGATGATTGGGCCGTGGCAGCTGCTTGCATGCGAGCATTTACATGCAGACGCATGTGCCAGCTTCGATGGCAACATACACGCAAGCACACATACGGTCCCACACACAGTTGTGACCCCCCCCCATCCCCCCGCCCCGCCCACCCTCACGCACCTTGAGGGCCTCTGCTTGTGAGTTGGATGCTGCCAGTGTCTGTGCCACCTTCTCTGTCATACTGAGGGTGACCTGGCTGCCCTTCTGCAGTGCCGCCTCAAGGCTTGCCACCTGTTGCTCAGCACTAGACACAGCAGCCTGCACACAGACAGCAACACAATAGCAGGGACCAGCAGTCAAGACTGCTCACACCCCACGCACTTGTCGCAGCCTGCACACAGCATGCCCAACAGCAAGGGCCAATAACATATTACCCCTTGCTGAGCTCTGCATCACCCGCTACCTGGCAACAACAAAGCCAGACCCGCCCGCTAGCTGTTGGCAGAGCTGGTCCCTTCCTCAAACATCCAGCACAAACGGTCAATGCTGCAGCCTCCCATCTGCCTGTTTGTTTCCTTCTTGGCATGCATCCCTCAATGATGAGTTGCAGGTGCTGTGTATATCAGTGCACACACACACCTGCGACACTGCAAGTTCTGAGCCCAACTGCTGCACCCGCTGCTGCAGGGCTCGCTCAGCCGCCATGTGCCGTTCGCACTCCTCTGTCACAGCCTTGGCTGCTGCTGCCGACTGCTGCTCCAGCTTCACAGCTGCTGCATCCACTTGCGACTGCAACCTGCAGGCACCAGCAGCACATGGCGGTTCACGTGCCCATTCTTGATGCATTGTACCAAGCATGCTGACTAGAAGCACTTCCTGCTCACAATGTTTGTTTGTGTACGCCTGTGCTACCTCTAGCCTGCATGTCTGCATCTTTGGTGCATTACAAAAAGCACATGTTTGACTACATGAGTTCATAGGCGGGCTCAGGGCATTTATGGCAGTACAGCACACTGTGTGCCCACCTGTCCACCTGTGTCTGTGCTGACTGCGCCTGCTGCTGCGTTCGGGTCAGCTCCTGCTCCAGCTGCTCCGCACGCTGCTTTGCCGCCGCTGCATCCCTGCTGGCTGCGTCAAGCTGCTCCAAGGCTTTTGACACTGCAAGGCACACACAGGCAGATAGAGGGCCACAGGACACATGCACAGTCAGGCTGGTGATTTGTCGACGTTGTGCCATGCACTGCGATCTTGCAGTTCCCATGTGTGTCAATTCAGGGGCCCTGCAGGGGGCTATGGTGGCCGGGGGCTAAAGTGAGTGATGGCGTGCACGACACTACTTGTGTCACCACATCTGGTCTGCACTGCTGCATACATGGTGCTGCTGCGGCTTCGCGCACAGAGCACACGCCTCACCAGCATATGACGCTTCCTGGTAAGCATCCTCAGCCTTCCTGGTGGCTTGTGCCTCTGCTGAGCGCACTGCCTCACACATCTGCTGCCGCAGCTCCTGTTCACTCAGGCGGCAGCTCTCCAGCTCATCTGCATGCCAAGGACACACGCATCAGCAGCAGCAGCACCACCAAAGTAACAGCAGTAGCCACAGTGCAGCCTCAGAGCAGCACTGCCAGGCAGCAGTCTTGCGTCTCACAGCAACCCAACAGAATGTTGTGCTGCATGCAGCCACTGAGCAGAGGACATGCTATGCCGCACGTGCAGTCTGCAACTTGCTTTGTGCAATCAAGCAGCCTGCCTGTGGAGCTGTGCTTGCTGCCTAGCTCGACAACCTGCTCAACAAGTCTTCTGCAGAGCTCAAACTGCAGTATTAGTCAGAGCAGCAGTCCAGGTGTGTGTGAACACGCCTTACCTGCTAGTGTGCTGAGCTGCTGCCTGAGTTCCTGCGCCTCTGTCACCAGCTGCACCTCTGCCGCAGTGATGAAGTCGTCAGTTTGCACGCCAGCCCCACTGATGCAAACAGCAGGCTTCGCTCGTTTGCTGGGGGAAGCAAGGGCTGCTGCAGGGCCCGCTTTGCCCTTGCTGCTCTTTGCCGAGGGCTGCTGGTCCGCTTCCCCGCGCTGACGGCCACTGCCAGCAGAGGCTATCTCAGGTGGCTCAACTCCCTCCATGCTGCTTTGGCTGCTGCTACTACTGCACTCCTGATCAGCCTGAGGCTCCTGCTTGTGTGCATGTCGCTTGGGGCTCCTGGCGGCCCCTGCTTGCTGGTGTGGCGCTGTGCTGTGTGACGGCTTGCCCTGAGGGGACAAGAGGCCCAGGTGCTGCTGCTGCTGTTGGAGCTGGCCTGCGTCATATGCTTGCAGCTGGGCATGCGCCATCTGCCAGCACGCTGCCAAGCTGACTGCTTCACTTTCATCCAGCTGCTGAACCTGGGGCAGTGCCTGTCGCAGTGCCACGTACGCAGCTGGTGTCAACGTGCATGGGTTGCCACCCACTCTCAGCTGCTGCAGGTGCAGGCAACCGACGAGAGGCGCCAGTGCCTGCAGGCTGGGCAGCTGGTTGTGCTGCAGGTTGAGCTGCAAAAGGCTACCGCTGCTGCCATGAAGTGCTGTGATGCCCTGGATTGAGGTGATGACGTTGTAAGAGACGTTGAGCTGCTGCAGCTTGCACAGGCCCTCCAAGCCCCGCAGTTCTGAGATGCTGTTGCTTGCGAGGTTGAGGCTAGTCAGGTGCACCAGACCAGACAAGTTCTCTATCAGCCTGATGCTGTTGCTGGAGAGGTTGAGAGAGTTCAGATTAACTAGGTTGTGCAAGCCATCAAGAACCTGGATGGCATTGCTATGGAGGTTGAGAGACTGAACAGCAGATCTGTCGTTGTGGAGCTCAGGGACTTGTGCAAGACTGCAAAGTCCTTCGCCGACATGAGAAACATGTTTTGAAGTTGTACCACCCGCACGCACCATCACGATGTGTTGCTTGTAGTCTGCTGCGGCACGGACTCGCTGTGGCATGCATGCTCTTTCCGGACGAGTCTTGCGTGCGTTTATGCAACCCTGCCAAGCACAAATTCTAATACAGCGAGTTTGCCGTTGCCGATTCGGCGTTTGTCGTCTTTGGAAGGAGGGTACACTTCCAGCTGAGCTCATTCAAGGCATGTTCATGGACACGACAGCTGAACGTGACAGAGTTTGATTTCGGCAGCACCTCATCAGGCAGTATTCTTAAGAGATGATGAAGCTTTGAAAGTTTCACCCGACGTAACTGTGTATTGTATGGTAGCAGCTGTCAGCTGACAGCAAGTTATGAGCATGAAGTAATGCTGACCAGGCCAATGCAGTAGCACTACATCACGGCAACAGCAGTCGTCACTTGCATGGAACTAGACTTTCATACATTCATTGGTTGAACCTACAGCAGAACCTCTCAACCAGCATCAGCAGCATAGGTTCTGGAAGGGTTCAAACACTACAACAGCACAGCAGTCAATGAGCCTTGTACGGGAACAAGGCAATGTCACCATCAGCACTCACCTGCTGATTACGGCCGCTAGAGCCGACTCTGAGGCAGTTCAACTTACCAGTGAGGGCCTGATCAGGCTCATGAGCCTCGAATGGGAAGGCCAGCACAGCCCATGAGCAGATGCAGCTTACGGCAGGCTCTGCTGTTCTTGGCCTGTGCCGTGGCAGTGTGGCATGTGCCCTTGGTGCTGGCTCAGTCATGCCCAACTACGGGAGCAACGGTCACCAGTTGCCCAACAGCACTGGCAGCAGCACAGATGCTGACAGACAACAGCCCCTTTCTGCCAATCACAGCGGCCTCCTTCTCAGGAGCCATAGCCTGCACCACAGGCTCCAAACCCAAGGTGACATATGCAGTGCTGAACAACTGGAACGCATGTCATTACCTCGCTTCACGGATGCCCAAAGGTACGCTATCGACTGGCTCATGCATACCATGGCCAGCAAACATGACAGTTCTCATCTGACACACAGGTTGTGCCATTGAATGCACTGGCAGCACATTCCCGGAAGTAGCGATGCCTGGTCAGGGTCCTGGATTGATGGGCGACACAAATGTTTGCAGACAGTTTTCTTCATGCACGGCTCATGACACAGCGCTTGCCTGTGTGTCAACCTGACTGATGCATGCGGACATGTTCAACAAGTTGGTATGTTGACGTGTGGGTTGGGGCCTTTCATGTGCCATTGCCTTGCAGGTGCCTTGGTCTTGAGCACAGGCAACGCCACAAATGCAGCCGTCACAGTCCAGAGTACGAACTCAGATAGTGCGTGGTTCAGTGCGGCAACTGATGATACTGACCTGCTGAAAGCCAGTGCAGCTTCTGGCTTGACCCAAAACCTGAAGGACAGGGTCATCCTGACCTTTCAGGTCACCCCTACAGGATCAGGACCCGTCTCTTTCAAGTAAGTAAGCCGTGCCAAGGCTTGCTGCATGGTGTGCCTTGCAGCCGTTGCAACGTACAATGCTGCATCAGTTGTCTTGCCTCGGAGGCTGCGGAACACAGTGTGATCCAGCTGAAAAGTGCCTTTTTTCCAGCAGAGTCATTGACGTATCTCAACTGCATCAGTTGCTATTAGTCCTGTGTATTCATCACCGACAACGGACGTATGCATCATGCAGCGTGACCTGGCATTCCATAAACCCCGGCAGGGCCTGCCAGCGCTTGCCGTCAGCCATGCAGCTGGATAGGTGTTTGCTCCTCACCTGACAGACTGCTGTGCGTGCCCACACTACCACATTGAGAGGGAGCTCAGCTGTTTGCTGTGCACACAGGCTTTGGCACATGTCACCCCACATGTGTCAGTTGTCATCTTTTTGGTTGCCGATGTGCAAGCATGCGTTTGTGTACATACTGTTGCACGGCATGCCCCAACCACCTAGCTGTCCTCACATGCTTCCAAGCCCATGCACAACACTGATGCAATGTGACTCTGCTTACTTGCTCCTGGCAGGTACTTGTTTGGCTCTGAAGAGTACCCGTAGTACGCACCACGTAAGGCACCCTGCCATGAGCCTTGACATAGATGCAGCTGCAAATCAAAAGCCAAGCACGCCAAGTTGTGCATGCATCATGTTGCTTCTGATTCTGAGGTTGTGATTCTGATATTGTTGCCATAATCGGCCCACATGCTGTGCACAGCAGACCAAAGCCTGTGTTGCCACAATGGCTTGACAATGGATACGTACAAGCTGGATGCGGCCCTACTTGTGACTCAGTGTACGTTATACTGTCTTCTCCTGCGCCTTGCATGCAGCCAGCAATCAGACAATGAATGATGTCTTTGGCTTCTTTGTCAGCGTGGGTGGTGGGCAAGCCACCAACATCGCGATGTTTCCTGGCAGCTCTACGCCTGTCAGCATCAAGAGCGTCAATGTCGTGTACAACCTGCAGTACTATGTGGACAATTCCAAAGGCACACACAAAATCATCCTTGACGGCTTCACCACAGTGTTGACGACCAACATGGTGGATGTGGAGGCTGGGACAACGTACACCTTCAAGCTGGCCATTGCAGATGGGGGTGACAGCTCTTTTGACTCCTTTGTCTACATTCAGGCTGGCCCCCTGGCTTTTACACTACCACCACAGGACTGTACTGGGGGTTGGTCGGCCTGGAGTGCTTGCATTCCCTCGTGTGGACCTGGGAACACGACGCACCGCTTCACAGTGACAACCACGGCAGCAAACGGCGGGACATGCGAGGCCAGCAACAACACCGTACAAACAGCCGCCTGCACTAACCCCTGTCCATCACCATCACCTTCGCCATCACCCTCACCATCACCATCACCGTCACCCTCGCCCTCACCTTCAACCCCTGCCAATCCGTCACCATCGCCCGCCCCACTGTCATTCCCCTCACCCTCACCGGACCCATCACCATCCCCTTCTCCGTTGCCTGACGCGTCACCATCCCCGTCACCATCCCCGTCACCATCCCCGTCCTCGTCGCCAACACCGTCACCAACACCGGACCCGTCCCCATCCCCGTCCCCATCGGTGTCACCGGATACGTCACCGTCACCATCACCTGACCCGTCGCCGTCTCCATCGCCAGACCCATCCCCATCGCCATCACCTGACCCGTCGCCATCCGCATCACCGTCCCCATCCCCGTCCCCATCCCCATCACCGGATTTGTCACCGTCCCCGTCCCCATCATTGGACCCGTCGCCGTCTCCATCGCCAGACACGTACC